>CM074280.1:4685332-4872832 GCA_037194245.1 Opsariichthys bidens
TCCGAGAGGAGGAGAGGGGGCATGAGGAGATTTTTGGGGGCCTCGTGGGATAACGACTATAAAGTCAGTGCTTGCTTTATTTATCTGCTCATTCTAGGCCTCTGACAGGCCTTTCCAGACAAGTACAAGTCTTTTCCACACTTCCTCCTCAGTTTTCAGAGTCTATAAATGTCAGACCGTCTCTGAGCTCTTTGTATTTCGAAATCCGAATGCAAATGTGGGAAGGAAATGTACCTCGTTCAATGGGCTGTGCTGTGTTTCTCATTTGAAGTAGCAGCAGCGCTGAGAGATGAATGGATGTGGCTGAAGCTTTGTTTGATTTTTCAAAATGAATGGTCCACTTTTGTTTCTTTACATTGGTAATATGTTAGTATGACATTTAAGTATTATCCAGATGTTAAGCACTGTTTCCATTGGCATTAGTGCTCTCTCCGGAGAAGATGGAATGCAACTTGGGAAATTGTGCAAAAAATATCCCCTTATTATTAATCTAAATTCCTTTCAAATGTTCTAGCTTTATAAGGGTACTTTGAAAAAACCCAGACGTCTGTCTCATTAACTGCTTGTTTTCCTAAAGTATCCTCACATGAAAATGCAGAAAGACCCATATAGTTTCAGACCGTTGTGGACAGGTTGCTTTTTGCAAGTGTCTTCAGTCCGTCATCCTCAAATGCTGAACATTCCTCTCCTCTCTCAGGTAAAAATTTGTGGAGGACAGCCTCGGCACATTCCAGCTGTAGTGTGTGCGCGTGTGTGTGTGTGTGTGTGTGTGTGTGTAGGAGTGAGGGAGCGGCCACTCTCAGGGGAGGCAGAGTGGAGCAGAATGGGAGCTGGCACCACATTATCTCCAACAGTTGGTGCATTCCTTAATGATCAAGTGCTGGAGAAGCATCTGTGCACTGCTCCGTGCGTGTGTATGTGTGTGTGTGTGTGTGTGTGTGTGTGTGCAAGATGCAGAGGAGGAATATGGGAAAAGTCTTCCCTAAAACCTTTCAACCCCCAGGACAGATCCATTTCGGCCCTGTGCCATAAAAGGAAGTTTCTCTGTTTCCACTTCTTTTTTCCAGCCTAGAGGAAGGAATGTATTGCTATTTGTTATACATATGTATATGTTGGTATGCGTGTTATGTGTATGTGATTATTATCTGAGGAGAGGAGTGTTTTTTATTCAAAAGACCTCAATCACACACACATAAAATACGTGGTTGAATCATCTCATGAGGTCAAGGAAACAAACTGTGAGTCCTGGATTGGGAAAGTCAGTAAAGTAGAAATAATGTCAGAATGACACAAATGGAGGTGTCCTGTTGTTCCCTCTGAAATAGAGGAAATGGCGAATCAAAGAAAATGTGGCCTCCCCTTGATCTGACCTTGCTCTGTATTACAGCAGTGGCTGTCACCATAGACTCTCTCTCTGCTAGCAGTAAAACATTTTTATGCCCACAGTAACTGAACTATATTTATACGTTTTTTTCTTTCTTTACCAATATACCCAAATTTATGGCAGCTTGTTTAACAAAAAGAAGGTAACCTTTCATTTTTGGTAATTGATCATTTTTCTCCCAATTTCAACGTTATACACTGCGATCGTTAAAATGAATAATTTTATTCAGCAATGATTCATTAAATTGATCTGACTAAAAACTTTTTATCATTGAAATAAATAATTAAAATAATTTCTGTTCTTTTGAACTTTCTGTTTATCAAAGAATCCTGAAAAAAGCTTCTCAGTTTTCACAAAAATATTAAGCAGCACAACTTTTTCAACATTGATAAGAAGAAGAATTGATATTGATTTCTGAAGAATCATGTGACACTGAAGACTGGAAAATTCAGCTTTGCCATCACATGAAGAATTTACCTTTTAAAACATATTAAAATAGAAAAATGATTTAAATGATAAAATGGTTACTGTTTAACTGTATTTTTGATCAAATAAATGCAGCCATGGTGAGCAAAAACATTTGAAAATAATCAGTACTTTAGTTTAGGGTCCAGTTATCACTATTAACTAGTTGCTTATTAGCATGCATATTACTTAATCCTATACCCAATACCTAAACTGAACAACTGCAGTAATTGAGGCAAAAGTCATGCTTATTAGTTAGTTAATAGTAAGAATTGGACCCGAATCTAAAGTTTGACCAAAAAAAAATCTTACTGACCTCAAACTTTTGAACAGTAATGTAGATCACAATTGCGACTTTTTTCTCAGAATTGCAACTTTTTTTTCATCAAAATTGCAACATTCTTAGAGTGATTGCCACTTTCTCACAATTGCTTGATTTTCTGGCGGAATGCACTTACATACAGTACGTGAAAGTAGTCAATAAGATAAAGCAGTGCTCATGATAATAGAGGCATAGCTGCACGTTCAATTTTTGTGGCATGAGATGAAGATCGCATCACACCGCATTCATGAGTGTGATGATGTCATTCATTGGGAATGTTCTATGGCCTGGAGTACCTCAAGACACTGTATGACTACAATACACGCAGATACAAAGCACACGCAACAGAATAGACAAAGTCATTCCCATTCTCATGAATTGTGCCCTTTTGTTTGGCAAAGTGTGTTCACAAATGATCCATTGTGTGCTCGAGTGGTTTAACTATGGCTTACGGTGCCGGAGGGCTGCCAGCAGCTTGCAAGAATGTCTGCTTTAGCCCCGTGCCCTTTAGCCTTTCACACAGGGAACAAACTCTACTCTTCCTGTCCATGATGTCATCGAATGGCAACATGAGACCCGCAGCCCGTCTGCTCAGGGGTCGTGGCCTGCAAAAGAGCTCATCTGCTTGGATAAGGTAGAGGTCTGATCTTGATGTATTAAGACGGTCTCTCGCTGTTATACTGTGCCTGATGTTTGAGTCTATTGAACACTTCACCTGATTCCTCTACTTTCTGTCCACGGAATTCGACTGGGTGTTTCTCTGTCCTGTCCTGTCTGTGTGTGTTTGTACGATGGGAACAGGCTGACCCGGGCTGCGCGCTTCAAGCTCTCGCTGGTGAGCAGTGTGTTCTTTATCAACGACCTCGGGGCCACAGCTCTGCGGATTCCAGCCATTCCTCCTCCTGATTCATTGTCTGCCAGACAAATGTTAATTGTTTTCATCATTGCCGGCTGTGCGGGGCCAGTCAAGCGGGCCCATCTCACCCCGTCTACCTTCCCTTTTAATGTCTTTCTTTGTGCGGCGCCTTGTTCTTATCAGTCTTTCAGCCTCTTTGGTTGACCTTCAGCGGACAAGGGGTCACGTCTCACATTATCTACATATTATATGTTTGTTCGTCTTTGTGTTTCTCTCCGTATGTGCACGATTGACTGTATGAAACACCATAACTGGCCTTTGAATATTAAAAAAAAGTACCTTTCATAAAGGAGATCTTTTCACTCTCTGAGATAGAAACAAATTCACCTTGACACTTTCACTGAATGTAGTTGACCTAACTTGAAAATATTGCATTACAGATTTCTTTCACTCACCAACCCGACTGTGTCCTTTTAGAATTTAAAACATTTTTTTTTTTTCTGGCCTTTAGACATCACCCCTCGTCCTCTTTATGAGCTTACACGCTTTTTTTTTTTTTACTGTAGTGTTCTCAACTACTGATCTCTTCACTTTATTACCACGGTCCAGCCATCAGAACAATCATCGTGCACCCTGGCTGTTGACAGCCAGGTGTGTGTAATATTCACTTCATGAGAAGTAGAAGGAATTTCTCATTTTTTCCTTTTGCTCAACACATCGTTTGAATGGGAAGGTCCCCCCCCCCCCCCCTTTTATTCTTTCTTTGTTCTTTGTCTTTGAGGCCTCTTCTTTTCTATGTGCACAAATAGTTTCATTACTCAAGGTTTGTGGGTAATACTCAAAGCTATGGATTTGCAGTATTTTCATTTTTAGTGCAGTATTTCAATGCACAATGTTGTCTGTGTTATTAGAGTTCACTCAAACTGTGTTTGTGGTAATTCTATCTGATATGATTTTTGAGCATTTTAGAAAGCGTTAAAAAAAAAAGCAGTGCTGGATAAATTGTATTTAAAATTTATACTGTAACTGTTGACAATTTGACCGTTAAACGTTAAATTTACTATGCAACGAGCATAGAATACAGCCTGAAAGTTAAATGATTTTACTTTATTCATTTCTATATGCATTCAGTTTAAACCTGAGATGTCGCCTGTGTTTCAGAATCCTCCTGCATGGAGAAACTCCTTTCTAAAGACTGGAAAGAGAAGATGGAGCGACTCAACACAGGCGAGCTGTTAGGAGAAATTAAAGGTAAGAAGTAGGATTCTCTTACAAATTAAGAAAGAATAGCATGGTCCACGTGCCAGAATATGGCAGAAAAATATCAGAAAAAAAAGCAACATTTTCTGGTCGCTCTTATCTTTCCCGTCTTGATTTTAACCTCTTCCTCTCCCTCAGCATGACTGTTATATGAGTTTGATGGTCATTATGGCAGCTCTATTTTGTTATTTAGCTCCTGGAATGGAAATTAGATGGAATTCTGTGTATTCAGGTGAAATATATTGCTATAATGCTTAAAGGGAGATGATTGAATGTGTGTGTTTGTATTGGAAGACAGTACGGCCCATAAACTGTTTATACCCACTGAAGGTGTTCATGGGATGTGCTTTTCTTTTCTTTTCTTTTCTTTTTTTTTCCTTTTCCACAAGCAGGTCTTAGCACTGGCTGTTACAGAGACGTGTTTATGCAGCCGGAGACGGCACTGCACCGGTCCTCTGATAACACACTAGTTCTGCCCGGCTCCAGCCTCGCACTCCTCCCTCTCTATCTCTAACTCTCTTTCTCTTCCCTTTCTCTGGCACACTTGGTTTTGTCATACATTCCTGCCGACACCAATCTGCCCCATATTCTCAGAGCTTTACATCCACTCTTGCTTTATAGCCACGTGTTTCAATAACAGTCTTTTTGTTGGGTGAGGTGCAAGTGTCATAAGAGTCAGAATATCCAGTGTTATAGCATCGGTATTTCAGGGCGCTTTTAATGGATAAGACATTCAGGAGGCAGTTAATAGCTGGACTTAGATTGCAAGGGTAATAACATGGGAGAGAAGTGTTATTGTTTTTTTGTTCCCTCGCTTAATGGTTCCCTTTTCCATCTCTGCACTATTTAGAATTATGAAAAACGTTTGTCCTTGGTTTTAATTATTGGATTAGACTTACTCTCTGTGGTGTGTGGGTGGAGGAGGGGTGGAGTGTGTGTGTGTGTGTGTGTGTGTGTGTGGGGGGGGGGTGGCTGGATGGGAAGAAACAGTCGCACATTCTAATAAGTGCATTCATCGGCAATAACCTTAATGAACCCCCAAATGTAAATCACATCTCAGTAAACCAGATTCATTGTACCTGCCCCTGTTATGTGGCACCATAGATCAAAGTGCAGTGAAGAAAATGGTGAGGAAAGATTTAGCCATTTGAAAGGAGATCTTTTAAAATTACTGGGTATTTTTCTGTTGGATAAATGGCATTGGGTGAGGTCATATTTAAAAGGTATAAACAGGTAGAAGGCGTTGATAGTGGCCTCCGTCGTGATTTCCAGCGAAGCTGCGGGCGACTGTAGAGAAACAGACAGAATTACTTTTCATATCATACCGGCAGCCTAAGGTTTCTAATTAGCCTGCCATTTCATATGACTGTAGACATTTCAAAGGCCTCCTTTGTGCTCCCCCTTACAAAATGTCTCTCTCTGCGTTTGAAGTCGGCCTGATGTAAATACGGGCAATTAAAAAGGAAGCTCAGGGTTGGAGACACACAAGGTCTGCTTAATTAATACACAAACAAAGGCACCAAGCTGGAAAAGAGAAAACACACACAACTTATGATTAAGATCTAAAGTGTTATGATAAATCAGAGAGCGCATTAATAGTCAGGTTAAAAAATCAATACAAAGGCCACACGTTCCTCCAGCTCAAAATTAATGGAGGAGAGCGCTGGATAAAAGATGGCACGAGGATGAAAAGGAAGCTGTTGCTTGTTTGGCCTTGCTGTTTTTGCTCTCATATCTGAACCGATGGCATTGTGCATTCTACCCACAGTTCTTTGTGCTATTGTCATCGCACTACAAAACCACGCCTTTGATCTTTGTCCAGGAATCAAAAATGTTAGAATAAAATAAAGTTTCTCACTGCTTTTGAAATCTCCGCAGCTGTTCTTTAAAGCCTCTACATATTTTCACCTTGTGAACCTGTCGAGACACTGCGCTGTGGTAAGAAAGAGTTTAGGAGCTGAAAAAAAGTAACCGACTGCCTTAGGGAAAGAAGAACAATAGTGGAGAGCGAGTGGAAAAATAAAGATGAAGCTCTGAGAACACTTAGACTGTTTTCTAAAATGCAGCGACACGTCCGGACCTGCTCGACTCTGTTGCACAAAACAAGTAAACAAAGTCAAACACCAGATCATTTTTTTTTAAGATCTATTGGTGTGTAACAATGCCGGATTGATGTTTGTTTGTTTGTGGTTTTTAAGCTCTGTTTTTCTAATAATCAGGTTTTTTGCTGCGTGAGTTTGAGAGGCAGGTCTGAATTGTTTTTAAGTGCCTTTAATTGTTGCCAAATCCTTGGTTCTCTTTAAGCACCGTGCTGAAATCGGCACAGGGTTGAGGGGCAGCGGTAGCGGGTACAGGGCGTAAAAGGGAGTCCGCTACGGATCACTTTTCACCCGCCGCCGCTGGAGCGCTCTGTTTGTTTTCATACCTGAGCTCAGCTGTCAATCAGGAGGAACGGTGAAGAGAGAGATGAGATCTGCAAAACAAAACCACAAAGCAGTAGAAGCAGGATGTCTGGAGGACGTCCAAACCACAGCACTGCCTGCTCGATTGTCAGAGAGAGAGGGAGAGATATATGAACAAATACAGAGTAACACATCAGATATATGCCAGAGAGTTTTAATGACCAAATTTAATGCAAAGATAGTGCTGCTGGTGCAATTAAGACATCCATTTTTTATGTGTATTAGAAGCTTTGATTCACTTCAGCTGCATTTCATTTTTCATACAATTAAAGACAGTGGCACCCCTGCTCCCCTGTTTTAATTATTTAATGTGTTCCTGGAAACTTCCAAAAATGTTCTGAATGAATCTTCTTGTGGAATTTTAATTTGGCTTTGTCTTTTTAATGGATTTCATTAGTCAACCAGAGCTCCGCACTTCTGTCGCTGGGCTGTTTTGTTTCTATCGCCTTGAACGTTCAGATGTCCCTGACTGTTTAAAAATACGACAAAACGACCGGCAGACAAACTGTACTCGCAAGATCGGAGTACCCGAACGGAAACCAAAAAAAAAAAAAAGGACAGAAAATCAGAAATCTCAGCATTGTGTGACCCCGTGAAAGTGGTGACTATAGCTGCTATGTGAAAAAAGGGGTCCTTCGCTTTTTGCCTAATCAATTTCCGAGTGTCGTCTACATGGTTGTGGAGAAAAAGTCCTGTGGCTGCTAGATAAGTAGAAGCTTTTTAAGAAAGCGGCAGGGCTGAGTGTGATTTCGATGTGACTCTTACCTGGCTTAGGCGCTCTTGGACAGAGAGCGGACTGTGAGGGTACAGAGCGCCGATTGTTCCAGCAGCTGGATTTACTTGAAAACATGATTATTCAATTTAACGTCAGCTTTATTCTTAATGGCTCCAATAAAGGCAGAGAACCCATGCTAGTGTAGATACAGTATGATGCGGCATTTAGAGATAAGCATGAATATTTTTTACATCATAATACGCTTTTTTTTAATCATTGTTTGGCTTTTTTAATGCATTGCTTCTCCATTTAAAAACAAAGCTTTATACAGTAAAGAAAACATATATTTTAATAATCAAAAAGATAATAAAAAAATAAATAAAACCAGGGCTCAAAGGGGTCAAGTTAGTGTTAGCTTTGGGTTTTTTTTTTACGCTTTTTTTACATATTACTTTGGTTTTTCTTTTAGTTCGATGGGATGAAAAAAATAGCATCTATGTGAATTATTTATATGAATTAATATTATGCATTTATTTTGATATATATATATAATATTTCATATATTTGTATTATATAAATGTATATATTAATACTGTTTTATATATTTCTCATAATTATAATTCTAAATATTCATATTCTTCATTATTTTATACAATTTCATTATTGTGCATTCATGTTGAGTTCGGTATATATTTTTTGCACTTTTAGAAATTAATTTGAAAATAAAATGATAACTTTCTGTGATTTGAATTATAGGTGGGGGAGAATAGTACAGAGTATTGTATTAAATATTGAGTGACTCAACACGGATCTGAGATTAATCAACGTACAGTTTTAGGTCAAATACATTAGCAAAATAATTAAGCATTTTTTGAAGTGAGGCGTAAACAAAACACATTTCTCGCTGCTTACTGACATTTGACATTCTGTACTGGATTTGAAACCTTTTTCCTATTGTTCCTGACTGAGATCGAGGAAACCCTCTCCACCCATCACAGGGTCTGAAATATTCCTCCGACTCCCCCGCTCTGCATTTTTCTCTCCCTAACGCCTCAATAGTCAAACTGTTTGCCCTTATGTACCCAAGTGAAATATGAGCCACTGTAAATTATTATTCTTTGGGCCACATTTGCAAGATGAATGCAGGGAGAGCTGTGCTCCGTTTCTCTCCTAATGAATTGAGGAATTTAGCTTGTGGCGTTTGGCTGTAGAAAGGCACACCTTGTTTGCTGCCTCTCCTCACATGGTGTTATTGAAAGTGCCTGTGAACAGGAGCGCGTTGAGGGGAAGACAGCCATCGAAGAAGCCCAGCACACACTCACACACCTAGGTTTTGACCTAAGGAAAATCACTTCTCTGAACACTAAACCATAGGGCATGCATTTAAGCTTTCCTCCTAGGCAAATATTTTCATTTATTAAGAACATTCACAATGTCCTACACTGTTACAAGCTCTAGCTGCAGTTGCTCTGAGGTGGTGAAACCCAATAATGCAATTCTTCACAAATTAGAAGCATCTTTGCGTGATGTGTGCCACTAGCAAACGCACGTTTATTCTGGGAGAGCTAATGTTTATCAGAGGATGGTTCGCAGAGCTAATGTTCTGTTCACGGCCGTGTAATGCTGTTTAAGAGCTGGCAGGGCCATGCCTGGGCCGCTTTAGCACATGTCACGCTGGATTTCCGACTACAGTAGAGTCTCCGGACTCTGTCTCCGTTCCTCCCCAAGCCCCGGGGTCCTAAGGGGATCTACATTGCTTCTAATGAAATCTTTATGCACAGGCACACTAGCACAGAGAACAAGCTAGGCCTTGAATGCTTGTTGAATCTAATCAGGGGTTTTATTCTCTCTAATGATAATAATAATAAAACGGGAAGAGGTCAAGGCATGTAAGTGAGTGATGAATGGGCGATTTTAAACGTGTGTGCTCAAGGACGGCTTCGTTCTCAGCGGTGACCTCGGCGTCGATAAACTCTGATAGGAGAGACATTAAAATGCACACCGGGAGCTCTCTGTCCCGCGTCTGTGTGTGTTATGTGGTCAGGTTGAGCTGTTATTTCGGTAGGACTCTTTAATGAAGAGGTTTGTGTGATGCTGAGGATGCTGGGAGAAGAGCAGGGCTCTTGCATTATCTTAATTACACTCGTGAGCATCGCTGCTGTCGTCATTAGATTATTAGTCGGCATTAAAGTGCCCCATGAACGTCAAGAACATGAAGTGTGTCTCTGTTTAAGAGCCGCTCTGTTGACTTTTGGTGTCAATCAAGTGTTTTCGAGATGGAATGGGAAAAAAAAAAAAAAAAAAAAAAATCCTTGTTTAGAGTGTGTTGTAAGATGTAATGGAGTGCATTTTAATTCTCTTTGCATATTCAGAGTAGTATTCATGTTCATATTCTGCGATCGCAGACACGTATGCAAATGAATTTAAATGGAATTATCCAGAAAAGATTTAAATACTGTGAGCATTATAAAATTGGTAAAAAGAAAATCAAAATATTGTACAGTTGTATTAAATAATCTTATATTATAGAAAAAATGCAAGGGGTGTAACATTTTAGTCTATGGGACTCTGTGGACACTTCTGTGCAGGCTCGGCCATACATGCTATAAAATGCACAGCTAATTACATTTAAATGCTCACAGTACTGTATCCTATCCGGTTTGGCACTAGTGAATATTGAGGACAAGACGTTTTCCCTCTTTTTAAGGCCTGGACAAGAGCTGTAAATTTGCATTATGCTAAATTTTAATGCAGCATTGAAAGGTTTTTTTTGACTTGACGACTTGGGCTGCCATATGCTTACATGTGCTGGCGGGTCCTGGTGCATGCTAGTTAATGAAGTTTTATTGGCAGGATCAGCAGGGTTTCGATCATCGCACAGGGCAGAAGGCCAGGTAAAACAGCTGTTGGTCATACCTTCTCAATTCAGGAGACAGTAAAAACCATTTTATTGATGCCACATCAGTCAAAAAGTTGCTTGTCATTCAACAGCACAAATGTGATTGTCGTTTTAAATGTTATTATTATCATTATCATATAAAATATTTTGATTAACATTTTATATTTGTGCCTATTCTTTTTGAAATATTTTATAAATTATGTAATTATTAATAGTAATTAATATGTAAATTATGTCATTATTTATATGTAATGTAAATTATTTTTTTTATGAGTTGCTGTTTAATTGATTCTTCTTTTATGCAGTTGTTGTATATATTTTCACATGTAGGTTCATTTAAATGTCAGTTGAACAGAATTGTAATGATTTTGTGTGTGCATGTTTGTGTGCATCAGTCTTTAATCTTTGATTTAGTTTGATCTTTACCCTTGGGTCTTGTCTTTAGATGCAACCAGGTGCTGCAGTGATTTGACTGTGCTCACTGACAAAACGCAATCAAATAGTTTTTCTCTTGTTTGGTATTGACATTTACAAGACAGAGACAGAGATTCTTCACATAAAATAACCTTCCATATGGGGACCACAAATCACAGTCCTTGTGTGCATGTATTGCTGGGCTAAAATAACTTTTCTGTTTTATTATTATTATTATTATTATTATTATTGGTTCAGATGAGGGAATATACCTTTTCACAGCCTCTGAGCTGCCAGCCACGTCAGGCACGCCAGCTATGCACAATCGCTGCTTTTAGAGCTCTCTTAATTTACTTAGGATGGGTGCGCAGCATATGGGAGTATCCACAAAAGCCAACTGATGGAGAGACAAAGAAATTCCAGTATTCGGACATTAGGGGGGAAAAAAAGTCATTCAAATTTAGTCATAATGGTTCAGCTGTCCTAACCAAAGGAAGAGAAGAGAATAGAAAAGAGAGTCTTTCCCTCTTTCGCCCCCTTTATGTTTTTTTTCCTCTTTCTTCCTAGTGTGTGCCTGGATCTTTTATCTCTCTTATTCACTTGGGACTCTTCAAAGTAACAAGCTGCCCTCTCTTCCCTTGGTGCAGGACTTGGAACTCAAATTAGGGACTGCTTGATTAGAGGGGAAGGGGGTGGGGTTGGCCTGGGGTGGCAGAATGGCTGTTGGACAGAACAAATCGCACCCCTACAAAGTGTCTTTTATCTGGTGGGCCCTCTCTTTGACAGCTCCCTCTCTCGCTCATTCACTGCAGTCGCAGTTGTTTCTCTCCGGTATTCAAGTTGGACATTGTGGGAAATGCCATCCAATCTGGTTTGTGACAGTGAAGGGAGAAGAAGGTAAATGTTCCGTTGATGTCGCCTCCCTCGCATATTCTTGCTCATTCTTTCGTTTTTCCCCTCAGCCAAAGGTCCTGAGTGGAATCTTATGTCCTCGTTGATGAATTAGACAAACTTAACCTGCTCTCATTATTCTGAATCTCCTGGCCAGACCCTATCAAGCCAGAACGACAATGCAATGAGACACCTTTACAAGAGCAGCCAGACTCACTGCTGTTAAGAGCAATGCAATATGCACCACTGCTCTCTTTGTCAGCACTCTGCAGACAGATACAGACAGAGCTCCCCCCCATGCTCCCCTGCCAATAAAAGTTTTATCTGCTTTTAAAACGAATCTATAATTCAATGCAGGAGGAACAGGATTTTCTATACTAAGCTGGAGTACCAAAATATGAACAATTCTCACGTAATTCTCACAATTTGTCTGGACAAATAAATAAATAAATGCATTCATCTATTCATTTATATTGACACATCTAAATTATATATACATTTTTTAACATAATATTATTTTTAATGTATTTATAATTTTAACAACATTTTTATTTTTGAAATTAATTTACATATTATTTATTCATGCTTTATTTGTATATATATATATATATATATACATAAATACCAGACCAGGATATTAGGCCAATATTTAACAGTATTATGATTATTGTTATTATTATTATTTTAAGTTTTAGAGTATGTAATAGCTATATTTCTTTTTACACAATACCATGTATAAAGTGAAATATCAGCCTTTTTGTTTGGTATTCAAGTACACATCTTTCAAGACTTCAAGACTTTCCATTATCCACTGAGAAGGTATAGTCAGAAAACAATGAGATAGGACAAGAACAGGGATAGAACAGAAATCTGAGGAGGGGAAAACAGGAGGGAGAGAGAAGTGGGAAGACATTTTGGTTGCAGGGTGGGGTGGTAGGGGTGAGCTCTGGACAATCGAGCCGGAGACGAAACAATGGAGCCTCTGTTAGTATGCTGCTGGTGTTTGTGCAGACCAGCACTTCGCACACACGGAACCTGTGCTGGGCCCTCCACAGTCTGCGGCCCCTCGCTAAAACTTGGCTACTGTAAAGCGCGTGTAATTGGTTACCAAAAGATATGTATATACAACATTCATATAACAGCACGACACACAGATGTATGAAAAATGATAAATATGGTATGTATTGTTATGGAAGTGTACTTCTGACTGTTGTATTTCAGAACCCGACTGCAGCGGATTGCGTGATTGAAATGTGTGATTGAGTTGGAGGGTTGTCCGGAGAGCTCCTGAGTGGGCAGAATTGAGTCCAGATGTTTGCCCCTCAGTAGGATATGAGTCCTGTCCTCCCCCAGAGGCCCCTGAGATTCTCTGTTGGGAGGGGGAGCATGTTATGCTATTTGACATCCAACAGCCCTTCTGACTTGAAGTGTCTCTCCCTTCGTCCACTGAGAGATGCTCCCTGCCGCCCCCACCTCCTCCTGGCTCGCTCTCTGTCCCGTTCTCTTTCTGAGCGTGCACGGGGGCAGATGTCAGTCCCGACAGCAGCAGCCGCTAAATACGGCCCTTCATGGCTCGAGCCAAAGGTTAATAAAATCGGTAGCAAATGTATCAATTTTACAGATAAGCCATTCACAACAAGTGTAGTCGGCTGAATAAAAAGTCAATTCAGGCCCAAGAAAACCACATGCAGTAGCAGTGAATGGGAGCTTTTTAGGTGTCTTTTTTGAGAGAGAGAGAGGGTAAACGGAGAATTGCAGGCTCTCTCCTTCATTGCTGCCGCGCGGTCCCGGCCAGTAAATTGCTCTGAATGGGGGCTGGAGGTTGACAGGCCCTATTAAGACAAACGGCCTTCCTCATCAGAGAGATAAAATAAATCAGGTGTTTAGTCAAATTAAAATAGTTGAACTGGAGCGGGCCCCAGGGAGCCGCTTCAGAAAAACTCAAGACAGATGTGGCCAGGGGGAGCACAGGAAGACACCCAGGAAAGAATTTAACTCTGAGCTGGCCACTAGCCAAGCCAATCGTACTGTTCTCATGCAGCGGCAGGTTACTGTCCGGAGGCAGGATCACTTAGCATTGATTAGCCAAAGGTACAGCGTAGCCTCATGGGAGGACGTGCAGGAGCCATGCTCATTGTCTGGGGCGATTATGCGTCGGGTAGCAACACTGTGTTTGATGCGTGCAAGAGAGATAATGAGAGGATACGGAGGTGACGGGACCCTGTTTGCGAGAGGCGCATCAGCTCTGAGGTGTTTGAGTCTGCTCCTCCCTTAATGAGAATTGAGAGCAGTCATTACATGGCAGCGCCTCCAGTCGTGCAACTGTAGCCAGTGCGCGCACACACACTTGCACTGTATTGTCTGTCACTAATCTGCCACCTTCACTCGTTTTGAGACAGCTTTTCTTATTTAACAGGAACAATTCCATTCCTCACCATCTCTCCGAGAAGCCGCAATCACCAGAAGTGGAAAGAGAGAGTGACGGACTCGCGACCTTCGCACTTTTAATGAAGCCTTTCCGTTGTCAGACTTGGGCTGTTCGGGTGATACCATTCTTGGCTTTGAAGGAGCTAGAGTTTCCCTCCTGGCCCGCCTTCTGTGGTCTTCAGGAATTCTCTTGACTGATACGTGCTGTCGCTGTTTGGATGCTCAGAATTTACTGGCCCTCTCAAGGGGGAAAAAACAAACAAAAACTTGCTGATCCCCGGAGCTTCTCGATTGTGGGAGCTTTTTATATCTTTGATGCGTAGATCAATTGACAAGGCTCTTTTTTCCAGCACTTGCTTTATTTGCTGTTCTGTCTCTAGGATAACTGACCTTTGCCTTCATATAGAGACTATATTTAAGAGGTGAGGGACATCTGGCTAATGTAACATGAGACGCAAACCTTTTCTTTTCACTGTAAAGGGTCATGGAGAGAAGACTTGGTTTCTGTTCTTGCATTTGTTTCCTTATGTTTGACTGCATGTGTTCTGTCGCAGGTACTCCAGAAAGTCTTGCAGAGAAGGAGCGACAGCTTTCCACCATGATCTCACAGCTCATCAGCCTGCGAGAGCAGCTCCTGGCTGCCCATGATGAGCAGAAGAAACTGGCCGCCTCCCAGATGGAGAAACAACGTCAGCAAATGGAGCTGGCACGCCAACAGCAAGAGCAGGTGAGAAAGTTCTTAAAAGTCAGAATTCAGTAAATTCTCCCCAAACTGTCTCTCACTGCTTCATAATGTATATGTCCTATAAATCCAGTTGTTTTGTTTAAAGCTGGTCTAATGAAGATATTATCAGCCATGCATCATGTATTCTCATTTTACAGCCTCATTTATCAGAAAAAGCACTTAAAACAAGATTGCCCTTATTTGCTTTTAAATAGGCAATGAGTCCTTCTATTTAGCAATTTAATATTTTAATCTAGTTTATGACTTGATGTTTCACTCCTTGATGAATCAGGCTCTGTGGTTGTGAGGACGGATGCACAAAGTAACGGTCATTGTATATAATTAATGAAATATGGAAGCACGTAAATTGGTAGGGAAATTGATCACTATTAGATCAAACTTTGCATGAGAAGCATGTGTAGCTCAATCAAATGAGGCGTACTAAAGGCATCAGCAGCTCATGAGCTCCGTTAATGTCGCACAAGATGCATCTCCATCTTCTCTGTTTTTATGGCGAAACCATATAATTGCTGTCAATTTATTATGCAGATGAATAGGTGCATATTAATGCGGCCTTCGTTTACCTGAAGCGGATACGCGCATTTCCGACTTCGTCCTATTAATGTCACCCGACTCTCCGCGTTAAAATCAAACTTTATGAGGATTGTATCTTCATTGTATGCTCAGCTGATTTTAATAAATGGTTATTGCAGGAATTTACTCTTTTGCAAATGTTCCTTTCCATTAATGACAAACAAAATGGAGGGAGAGGATAGAAAAGAGCGAGAGAGAAAGGGAGGGGGGAGGGAGGGAAGCCTGAAGTTGGGATGTCATTTAGCCATCCAGACACGACACAGTAATTAACTGTTGACACTAGTGAAGAAGCCAGCACAAATTAATCCTGACACATTTGCAGACGGGTGATATCTTACAGTGAACACTTTGTAATTATATTTGAAAATGAAAATTAAATGACACTTAAACCTAGGCTGTCAGGCTAACTGAGGAGGAGGAACGGGGGAGTCTGCAGGGGTTGGGAGAGATGGAGAGAGAGGGAGGACGCAATGCGCTTAACGTGGAGAGCCCACCCCTGGGCAGACCGACCACTCCTAGGTTGCATAAACATGCCAGTCTTTCACCCTGCGGCACATCGCCCAGGCCCGGCCTGGAGCTGGGTATAATAAACATAAGCAGTCCTCTGATTACAGTCATTAGGGTCAATTGGTGGACGAGAGATGTTACCCACAAGCTCTGATTGCATATATTATCTGTCTGCATAAATACATGGTACAATCAATCCAGTTGCACACTCATAGAATATGATAACGTACATCCTTTAATGTTTTAGGCCGGGGCTGAGGGTTTCTGGTGGTGTTCAGCTAAACGAATTGTTTTGCTTCTGCAGATTGCCAGACAACAGCAGCAACTTCTGCAGCAACAGCACAAAATCAATCTCCTCCAGCAGCAGATCCAGGTCAGTGCTTGACTTTCATGTCTTCATTTCCTCTCATGCGCTTCTGTCAAAAACAGTTACTTTGTTTTTGCAACTGTCATCAATCACGATACAACTGTCACCAATCAGGATAATTGGCCAATGGTAATTCGGAAGGGGCTATAGATGGGTAGAATAATTATAACTCTCTAATTAATGAAGGAAGAGAAAAAAAAAATGGGAGAAAGCTTAATGACACCAAGTGGTGCCTGTTTGCATGTTTTGTGGAAAAGTGCCCTAAGGGTTTGAGACATGAAAGCCGGTGATAAATGCCTCTGAAATTACACCATCCCAGTGCGATGACGTGGCAGCGGCTTTGGAAAAACAGCACAGGCGCTACTGTTAGCCCCGTTGCCCATTGTCCAATATTGGAAAAATCACTTCGCGTTCAATTGCTTTAACTCAGTTGTGGCCGACTATCCTGTAAACATGCCGTGTTGACACGTAAATTGCGCAAACCTTGCCTTTTGCAAATATTTGCTGCTTGCTTTAAGTCAGTTTGAGTGATCTTTTGAAGGTCTCTCTTTATAAGTGTGCTTCAAGAATAGGCTCATTGAAAGTTTGCTCTTTGCTTAAAAATAATTGAATTGGATTAGTTGCAAAGTACACAATGTGGTCACCCAAATCCGTTTTCTTGCCACAAAGTGGATTGCACTTTTTTTCCCCCTCCATCAAGCAATTATGTGAAATGAAAAAATGGAAAGGAGGGAGAATAAAGAGAATGCTTACAAGAGTGCCATAAATAAATGTGACGTATATGTGAAGAAAGAGGGGGAAAAGATGCAGCAGAAGAATGAGTGTGCCTTTGTGTGCTTGTGTAAGAGGGCTGTTGGTTTGTGTGGTATGTGGTGCTCCATCAAGCAAGGTTAGCGGACCACCCAGTCAGAGACATGGATGTACACAAGCTGGTCATTGGTCAAGGTCTTTACACACACCGTACACACATAAAAGCCAAGGGCAATGAGAGCAGCCCATGCCTGGAGATACTTTCCTCCTCTTCTTCTTTTCCCCTCCGCTTGCTTTCATTGAAGACAGGTACAACATTCCCCCCTCCTCCTTTCTCTCCCAGATTCACAACCAATTCACTACTGTCTCTCACATTTTTCATCCCTTTTTAAACATTTTTCATTTCATTCTTTACCTCTCAGTCCTCACTGTTCACTCCTCTATTTCACGTTTCATATTTTCCTGTGCATTTGACGTATACTTCAAAGCCCGTGAGCTTGAGGCCCTCAGAATGGAATCTAGGAAGGTTTTCTACTCAATGCTCTACCTATCATTGTGAGGTTAACCATCTGCCTTTCTTTCTTACTCTGCTCAGATGTGTCAGGTAAAAACAAACCACTGTCTTATTTACACAGCCCGAAGCTCGACAGATTTATTGCTCGGCAGTAAAACCTCTTTCAAGTGCACTTCTCAAGAGAAAGGCCCAATCTGTTAAAGGCTTGTGCTGTTGAAGAGCCCGCAGAACTAGCCACTGTGCTACTACCGTCTGTTATGCGCTCTCCACCGCGCCATGCGTTAAAGAATTAGCGCTCTTCACTTTCCAGTAGACAGGCCCCTACATGCATACTGTGTGTTCAGTTGGTAGCAGTGGAGTAAGACTTCGTGTGAACAGTTTATTTACCTTTAGGAGAGGAAGCTGTTGGGTTTGGATGTTCTTAACTAACAACAGAGCTCATCCTAAACAGCTGGGCTATGCTATACTGTTATTCCTGCAGTGCACTGAGTAGCTAACTTAAGTAGCTATGTTAACGTAACTTTTTTCCACTGTACTGCCAAAATATACCTTTTAATTAAACAAGGTAGCCTTTCCAAGAAAGAGGTGTAGCACAATGGTTTACTGTCACATTGTATACTTACTTTTCAAAAGTTTGAAAAAAATATTTCTCATTGATTATAATAAGAAATGCTTCTATGAGCACCAAATCAATATATTAGAATGATTTCTGAAGGATCATGTGACACTGAAGACTGGAGAAATGATGCTGAACATTCAGTTTTGCTATCACAGAAATGCATTTTAATATAATACAGGTACTGGTCATATAATTCGAATATCATCAAAAATTTCTTTTTACTAATTCCATTCAAAAAGTTAATCTTGTATATTATATTCATTCATTACACACAGACTGATACATTTCAAATGTTTATTTCTTTTCATTTTGATGATTATAACGGATTATAACTAAGTAAAATCACAAAGAAAGGATTTTTAGAAATCTTGGCCAACTGAAAAGTATGAGCATGTACAGCACTCAATACTTAGTTGGGGCTCCTTTTGCCTGAATTACTGCAGCAATGCGGCGTGGCATGGAGTCCATCAGTCTGTGGCACTGCTCAGGTGTTATGAGAGCCCAGGCCTTTAGCTCTTCTGCATTGTTGGATCTGGCATATCGCATCTTCCTCTTCACAATACCCCATAGATTTTCTATGGGGTTAAGGTAAGGCGAGTTTGCTGGCCAATAAGAACAGGGATACTATGGTCCTTAAACCAGGTCAGCAGCAGGAAGCATGAAGTGCTCTAAAACTTCCTGGTATACGGCTGCATTGACCTTGGACCTCAGAAAACACAGTGGACCAACACCAGCAGATGACATGGTACCCCAAACCATCACTGACTGTGGAAATTCTCCTCTCTTCCTCCAGACTAAAATGCAAAATTTACTTTCATCAGAGAACATGACTTTGGACCAATCAACAGCAGTCCAGTCCTTTTTGTCTTTAGCCCAGGCGAGACGCTTCTGACGCTGTCTGTTGTTCAAGAGTGGCTTGACACAAGGAATGCGACAGCTGAAACCCATATCTTGCATACGTCTGTGCGTAGTGGTTCTTGAAGCTCTGACTCCAGCTGCAGTCCCCTCTTTGTGAATCTCCCCCACATTTTTGAATGGGTTTTGTTTCACAATCCTCTCCAGGGTGCGGTTATCCCTATTGCTTACACACTTTTTTTCTACCACATCTTTTCCTTCCCTTCACCATCCTATTAATGTGCTTGGACACAGACCTCTGTGAACAGCCAGCCTCATTTGTAATGACCTTTTGTGTCTTGCCCTCCTTGTGCAAGTTGTCAATGGTCGTCAGGTGTCAAACTGTCAAGTCAGCAGTCTTCCCCATGATTGTGTAGCCTACAGAACTAGACTGAGAGACCATTTAAAGGCCTATGCAGGTGTTTTGAGTTAATTAGCTGATTAGACAGTGGCACCAGGTGACTTCAATATCGAACCTTTTCACAATATTGTGGTTTTCTTAGATACTGAATTTGGGATTTTCCTTAGTTGTCAGTTATAATCATCAAAAAAAGAAAAGAAATAAACATTTGAAATGTATCGGTCTGTGTGTAATGAATGAATATAATATACAAGATTAACTTTTTGAATGGAATTAGTAAAAATAAATCAACTTTTTGCTTTTTGATGATATTCTAATTATATGACCAGCACCTATGTATATATATGTAATTTTATATATATATATATGTTTTAAATAACCTTTTCTGTATTTTGATCAAATAAATGCATCCTTGGTGAGCTTGAGACACGTTTTTCAAAAGATTCTTACCAATTAAATGCCTTTGTTAACATATTGTCCTCTTTAATAGCTTGTGCAGTTAGCCATTTTTAGCCTATCTTAGTTTAAAAAGCTCATTTCCCCTTTTTCTTGATGGAACCACTTGTCCAAGATTTAAACACGAGAGACAGAGTCCTGTGACACTGGGTTCTAATCACACATTTTAAGAGCAGAACTCCAACTGAAACAAAAACAGCAAGAAAGTCAGTCTTAGGACCTGTACCTTATTATGCTTTTTATCTTCTCTGACTTTGTTTTCATATATCATTACCATTGCCTCCCTTTGTGACCCATTTAACTTCCGTCTCCAGAGGCCATAGCTTGTCGTAAAGATGAAGAAGAAGGGAAAGTCGGAAGACAAGAGTACGATGCAATGGGACGAGAGAGGAGGAGGCTTGCTAATGCAGTTCCCTGGCACTCTGTTTTCATTAGAGCTAGCTCTACAAAAAATGCCCAGTGCTCTTAATATACAACAGCTTTTGAGTTAATTAGTACTCCAAACAAGCTCTTCAGCCTTCATGTAGAAGACGTAAAAGTTGAGTGGTAAAACAGCATGCAAGGATTGGGTTTCCCCGCTGTTAGCATGGAGCGTGTGCATGGTTTAAAGAGCCAGCCTCCCCATCAAAGCGCTACTGTTTTGGCTCACATGTTAAGTGGCGCTTTAGACCTTTATTGATGATGTAACTGATCGCATCAGTGGATTCTGCAAACGGGACTGAATGGGGTCCAAATGAAACCATCAGGCCTGTAACACAATACGACGCTGGCTTGGAAAACCAAATCTGGTTTTCTCCGGAGTTGTTTGGCACTGTGCGTCGTCCAAATCAAACCACTTTTAAATTACCCTTCTCTTAGTTTCATCCTTTCACATTTTGTACAATGAGCTCAGAGAGATGGACAGATTGAGAGTTTGTCTTTTCAGGAATTACAATGTCACTTGTTTTAAAGATAACAGCTGTTTAGATTACAGCGCCTGAGGCTTATCAGAACTTCAAGCTCAAGGTTTTACTTCTTATTTATTCCTTTAGCCAAAAGCCTCTTGTTGAGAAATTTCATATGGCAACTAATTCCTTCCAGGGACCGGATTACTGTTATGTGACTGAAGCACAAACTTAAAAGCACCATCAGAGATTGAAGGAGAGGCTTAAGAACAATTAAAAACAAATGTAGAAGTAAATCTTGATCTGAAAGAGAAAATGTGTTACTTACGTAAGACAAGTAAAGCCGCACAAATAAGAACATGTAAAAGCCAAGCCTGTGTTGTTCTTAGCTGTTTAGAATTGGTATTAATCAAGCTGAGTGATTCGGGTTCCGCTGACCTGTTTACAAAGAGCCAGTCTCTTTGACAGTTGTGCTCTCCGTTTTATTCGCCCTCGTACCATTAACATCAGCTGTTACTGTGGATTGCTTCTTGTAGAGAAGAAAGTCATATGAGAGATCTTTAATGTCTGGAAATTAAAAAAATAAATAAATAGTAATATAATGTAAAAAAAAAATATATATATATATATATATATATTTAATTTTTTTCTTTTCTTACTTTCTTGTTCTTTCTTTCTCTTTGAGTTTCGTGGGCTAAAAACCAAAACAATACTCTGACAAATGAGTAGTCAAACAGTTTATGACCGGAAGTTTGATTAACATAATGGTATTGATATGTGATTAATCACTTTGCCTTTTAAATTTACTTGTCTTTTGCTTCGCCTGAGCTCCCCACGATGACAACTCGTGTCCATGTATATGAGGTTAGAGCACAGAAAGGCTTTCTTTTTCCAATAAGTTGTTAGGAGAAACTGTTCATTGTCCTCTGAACTCATACATTTCTTACACTTAATACTTATGACTACAGCTGCTGTGCTTAGTAGAGGTTTCAAAGGCCTGTAATTGTGTGCAAGTCTATTAGGTGCTATCGTCTCTCTCTGGGCTCTGTTTTGCGACAGCAGCTGTAAATTCACAGGCTGGACTCGGGGATGATCTGGGCCGGGGTTGACGTGCATCTCTAGCAGACTTTTGGCTCGGTTCCAGGCATTCCTGCACGCTGGGGCTGGTACGATGTGAGCTGAGGTGACGTAGGGAGGAGAACACACAGGTGGAGGCAGGCTCGTCTTATTGTATACACACACACACAAACATCAAGAGAAGAATGATT
The DNA here is from genome assembly GCA_037194245.1 of Opsariichthys bidens. Taxonomy (NCBI): domain Eukaryota; kingdom Metazoa; phylum Chordata; class Actinopteri; order Cypriniformes; family Xenocyprididae; genus Opsariichthys; species Opsariichthys bidens. Next base: position 4,707,366 of record CM074280.1, read on the forward strand.
CCCTCAAAGGTCAGCGTGAACTTTAGATACTGAGAAGAGGCGAGGCTGCGGTGTGTTTGAGGAAAATTCCCGTTGAGATTAAACAACGACGTTTTTCTATGAGAATCCCATTATGACGCTCATATACTGTCTCTCACAGCAAACAAGAGTTTATTAGCTCCAATCTCCCTCCTCACACGGCGCAGCAACGAGAGACAGAGAGAGATAGTCACACTGAGCTGTGTTTGTCAACGGACAGAGATGCTGTTTGTCCGTGCAGCGCCATTGTTGTGCCGACGGTCGCTTCCTGTGTTTTAAAGCAGACCGCCGGTTCAAACACTCTGTCATTGTACAGGCCTGGTTCTACTTATCTAACCCCAGGGCTCCGCTTCCTCTTGCTACTCTACTGAGAGAAACCTCCACGTGGCTGTCTTCCGCTGTCCTCCCCCCTTTCTTCTCCCACCAGTCCCCCCCTCCTCCCTCTACTCTCTTTCTCCTGCCAGCACCGGCTGGATCACACAGACCTCTTGCTCCCTACCTCTTACCCTCTTCTGTTAGGTGGATGGATGGATGGATGGATTGTACACGTTCCGAAAGTTCCGGGAAAAAAAATCACCTAGCAACCATCCCTTAAAATCCCTGGTAATAACACCAAATTTGGCACAAACCAAGTCAAAACCTATATCTATAGAAAAATATACATATTCAACTTTTTTTTCCATGATTTCACATTTGTTTGATTATAATTAATGAAACAGCCCCCTATATATTAAGACGTACTGTACCACACGTAGGCTATATAATATAATGTTATACGTCAGTTGTTTTTCCCCAACTGTTTACCAAACATTCATGTAAGGCATAATAGATAATGGTTATGTGAATACTCGCCTAGACATATTTTTTCGACATAAACTAATACTGTAACACCGTGTATGTGAATATCGGGATCGCACGCCGTCTGGGACGTCTTTGTGCACGCGCCTCGGATCTGTCTGTCAGCGGGAGTAAGATCGTTTTGTTTACATCAGCATTAGTTTTCACATTTCATTGGTTCAGATTCATGTCATCGAAAATTCACTATGAATATTCACAAAGTTGGAATTTTTCACGGTCAAAGGAAAGGTACCTCTCTCAGAAAACGTACAAATAAAAATATTTTTAGATCTTTAATTGATATTTGGAGCATTGGGATTGCTAGATGAGGGCTTAAAGAAATCATTTTTGTGAAAAACTCTGGTCACATTTTTAATGGGGCTTTACCTTTAATACCTTGAAAGCATTTAGAGTGGTGCAGATATTGTGTCATAACCCGGAAGTCTAATTCACCACTGGTTCCTTCGAGATTTTCCTAATGGGTTTTTTTTTTTTTGTTTTAATTTCTGTGTAAAATAAAGCCTGTGGTAAACATAACCTGACTATAATTTGACATTTTTTTATACTATGTAAATTACACGCACCCATAATGAGAACACAAATTTTTTGAAAACATATGTTTTTAATAATTATCTAAATAAGAATGTTTGAGGTGTGAGTGTGTACATTGTAGAATAAAATGTCAAGTATTGTCAAATTATGTTTACCACAGGCTTTATGTTACTCACAAATTAAGAAAATCCCACAGGAAAAAGGAAACAGCGGCAAATCAGACTTGTGGGCAAATTAGACTCCTGCACCACTTTATAGTATAGAAGAGATATTTCGAAACTTGTGTAGCTGAAGTTTTGTTTAAATTATACTTTACTTTCTTACGTACTGATGTATTCACGTAATTCTTTCAAAACTTTTTCAGTATGCTTAGCTATTATAATAAGGAAAAACAAATTAAATCTTTACAGGTTGACTAGCCATTCCTTGTCCTTTGGTATGTCAAAGCTCACAAAGAGGAATGGAACTTTTTTAAATATGCATTTATAATGAGGAAAAATAAATTAAAGGAAGAAAGAATTTTTGTGTTCAGATATTTGTGTTTGAGTTTTTTGTTTCGTGCGTGCAGATTCCGAGCAGGCCTGTCTGTTATCTCAATAATCACTCGCTCCTGTGTCGGGTTTTGTACATTCTCTTCAATATCAACACCCTGACAGATGTGTTCTATCTTTTGCAAATATTTTTTTTTAAATGATTGTCTATTTATTTATTTATTTATTAGTCATCACATTTAAATGAATATAATAGAGAAATTCTGCATTTTTCAGTTCTGTGTTTCCCAGCGCCATAGGATCTGCATTCCAGCTCAGTGGCAGAAGAGTGGCACTATTACAGTTAAAGCAGAAGCTGTTGTCAACATTCACTTCAAAGCAGGAAAGGTTCCCTCACATGTGGTTTTAAATGGTGTGGGGGAGCAGCAGGGAGCCTCTAAGGGTTAACTGATAATAGCTGCATACAGCCACCAGATTAAAGATTCTTTTTAATTATACACGGCTAACCACCAGCATAGTGAGCCCAGACAGACTAAAGACGACTTGTGTAGATGATAGACACAATGTGCGAATGTGTTTTGAACAGTCTGAGAGGCTGGTGGAAGAGTGGGCCTTCAGGATATTCCTTTGTTCCTTTGGGCTGATAGACAAATGTCTGTCTGTGTGTGTGTGTGAGAGACCAATCTCTCTCATACGTATGCCATTTCCCCAGACCACTGTGAGTTTGCTTCATAGCCGTGTTTATCAGTTGGAGAGGAGGCCAGGCTAAAGGGTTAATCAGAGCCAGGTCTCAAGCACAAAACCCACGTCCGCATCTGTCGGTCATGACAATAATTGTGAATAGCGATTTGTGTGTATTTTAACTGTGTAAAAGTGCTATTTGATGCACAGAGTTTTTCTGAAAATCTACACAGGTTGTGAAGCCGTTCTCCTCATCTTTTGGCATTTCAAAGCTCACAAACAGGGATGTAGGAATAATAGCAGTCTGTTCTGAGAAGTTGCATAATGGTGTTCAGGTCTCCCCTCTCACTATTTTGCAGAGCAGTGACAGAATTCACAGAGGAAGTTGAACAAAAAGAAACCCTGTCTGCACAGACAGAACAGAGCAGAGCCTCCTAATTAAACACACAAGACTTTGAGGAACTCATTCGTTAGGTCTTTTTCTGAGAGAAGAAAAGGTCTCTCAGTTTTTCTTTTTCTTCGGGATACATGGAGTATGTTCTTTTTTCTTTACTTTAGCTCGAGTTGCTTATTAATAAATAAATGCTTTGTTTTTGTCGCTTTGTTTGCTAGTTCATTTTTTTTAAGGAGAAGGTCCCGTGGCCTGTTCACATATTTTCTCTTTCCCTCAGGCTCGACGGCATCCGTGTTAAGAGAATGGTAATCCAGTTACTGTACGCGGTTTCATCTCCTCTCAGTCATATTACAATCACCATTATTTAGCTGCTGCACATGAAGCTAATTACCATAGCTTTGTCCTTAGCCTAGAGCCATTTGGTTTGCCTTTTTAATTCAATGAACAACAATTAAATCCAATATTTCATTAAGCTCCCTCAAATGCACCAGGCGCCATATAATGGTGAATAATTCAGCTTGGGTTTTTTAGATAAATATAGGGGTGTCTAATTGAACAAAGATAATGCTCCTAATTTGCCTCTTGTTAGATGGTTTTGGTTGTCTCCCAGCACCCTTGTGATCTCTCATGCTAAAGTCTCATTTATGCAGAGACAGCGCTGAAAACAAGCTACGCTAAAAAAGAATGTGTTGCCAATTAGCATTGTCTGCCAGGCAAATGGATTGTAATAAGGAAGGAAATGAGCGCGGGTATGTGTTTACATCTCTGCGCGCACACGTTTTCCCGCGTGCTAATGCCCTTCTTTTTATGGTGTGGAGTATGCTAGCTTCTCCACCAGGATGAGGGCCATAACGGTCTCATCAAATCCTCTTGGCTTGCGCCCAGTGCGGCGGAGCCTGAAACGCGCTCATCCTCCATTTAGCGGAGACTGTTAGCTGATGAAGAGCCCAACATGCGAGAACGGAGATAAAAGAAAGCGGTGACCCGACTCATTAGCCCCCTTTGATTTAATATATTGACACTTGGATACAAATAATTCCATTTACTGTGCTTAGTTGGAGGGGGTGCGGGGGATCAATTTAATTAGTTATGAAATGTGGCTTCTTGTCACGAAGCAGGAGAAACGCTGACGTTAAATAAAGTCATGTGCGGTTCAAACAATAAAGCTTCTGTAGGCCCATTTTAAAACTTAATGATGCATAAAAACGGACCTAATAGTCACATCCTCACCAATAGCCTATGATGCTTTTGATATTAAGCTAATGGATGGATGAAGGTAGAACGCTTCACACCAGTTCAAACAGTTTCGGGTGTTGCGAATATAAACAGTGATCGCCTGGCTGAACGTTGATTGCTACAACGCTGTGCTTCCTGTTAGCTGCTAGATTTGTCTTTGCATGGCTTTTCACTCCATGATCAAATAATTCGTTCTTTTTCGTTCTGCCAAGAGGATGAGGGAGGTTACAGAATCTCATCGTTTGATAGAAGAGACAGCGTTCAGTTTGCGCTTATGTTCAGGCTAAAGACCGTGTTTCCAGTATATAGTCAGAGAGCGCAACACAAAGACACACTCGTGTAGTTCCACATGCGATCATTGCAAGTGACAAGTTTGAGACAGTAGACGCAAACAGGCTGATTTTTGTGTTGACTGCATCTTCATGCTTTTTCATGTTTTATGGCTGAAAGAGGTTTATGGTTCATCCTAAAATAAAAATTCCGTCATCATTTACTCACCCTTATGTTCTTTCAAACCTGTATGCTTTTCTTTCTCCTGTGGAACACAAAAGAAGATATGTAGGCAAATGTATCTGCGTCGTTTTGCCCATACAATAAAAGTCGCTGTCGTCCAGTGTTGCAGTTGAAATAGTCTGAAAAATAGTGTGTGTTCTGCAGATGAAAGAAAATCTTGAGGGTGAGTAAATGATGACAGAATTTTTTATTTCTGGGTAAACTCTCCCTTTAACAAGCCGGTGAGGAAGCAGGAGATAAAAGTGCCATGCATAGTGACATTGACACTGCGTTAAAAACAAAGTTAATAAACCAAAGGCATTTTGGGGGCCCTTGCTTCTTCGCATCTCATCTTAACCGCTCGTCATGAAAATCAGCAGCTGATTCACGATCCATGAGAGCGGTTTGCCTGGTCCGAACCCGGTCAACGGTGATATAAAGCAGGCGCTATCCGGCCAGCATCAACCCCTGAATCTCATCAGAAAGCACCTGTCACTTGCCGCCGCAAACGCAAGCCCTCCCAGACCACGCACGACGGACCTATACTTAGCTCTCATTGTGCCTGGGCCCTGCGAGGGGAAAAATATCAGTTGGCGGAGAACACATCCTCCAGTGTGATGTTGACTTAGTTTCCTCTCCCCTCCTGCCTGGCCCAGTGTTTTCCCTGTTAATGTTGAGCAAACTGTTTTGTCTTTGCATTGGCTTTTTAACGTGGTCCTCAGCCTCCGCAGTGGGCACACACACAGGGGGAAAGAAGGCAAGGCATTAATAGCCTCTACTGTGTGCGGCCAGCCGGCAGTTTAGAAAGGGGGCCCGTGTTTTCTTAGGGCTAGGGTGGCAAAGCAAAGCATTCAGCCCTGCGCGTCGCAGCACAAAAAAAGGGCCGCTTTGTGTTTCGGATGGGGCGGAGGAGGGTCCGAGCATTCCCGACGGAATACAATGAATGGGCCGTTTTGTCTTTCGTCCGTTTTTCATGCACACTGAATTGTAGTTGTCTTTCTCTAGCTCTCCTTTTCTCCCTCTCTCCCTTTTTCATAATTATTCTTCCCCGTCACTGGGTGTGCACGTGACATTTGAGCGTGTTTTAAAGTCTCAACACTCTCATGTGCCTGCAATAAAGTCTCGGCTGTAACAATGTCAGCTTTCTGCTGGACAACAGAGCGGTCTCTGTTGTTCTCCGGGCCCAGCTGCTGGAAGGGTAGAGCGAAGACAGTGGCTTAGTCTGCTCACAGATGACAGGAAGAAGGAGAATGCTCCTCTCTCACTCTCTCTCTCTCTCTCTCTCTCTCTCTCTCTTCATGAACTCGCTCACTGGACAATGCCATTTTTAGTTAATGGGTGGTCTGACTCTAGACTCTCAGTTCTAAACTGGCGGGTCGTGACCCAAAAATGGGTCACAGGTCTGTTCTGATGAGGCATTTAGGCATTTAGGCAAAAGCATTGAAAAACAATGCTAAATGCCACTAGCCAACTATAAGACTGGAAGATAAATAGGCTTAACAAATCACTTCTCATATCGTTGTCAAAGGTTGTGTGTCCAATGACACTCAAATTTATCTGTGACTTATTTTATATAGATGGATATATATATATATATATATGTATTTTATTTCATATTAATACTTTTCGTTTCATGATTCTGCTGAAGACTCTTAAATACAATTATATATATCTGGAAGGGAAAAAGATACATTTTAATTCATATTATTTATTTTTGTCACACAGAATGTTTCTCCTTTGGTTTTGGCAACAGCATTGCTTCCTTTTTCTTATCAAAGTATTACCTCATTTTTGTTCTTCTTTTTAAAATCAAGTAAACTATTTCTCTTTTATATTAGGCCTTCTAATCATAAATATTTATTATTTGGAAGGTTGGATCAAGCATAAAAATAAATATTGATCTTTAAATACTTCATGCATAATTCAAAAGTGACCAGAAAATAAATCAAATTAATAACAAAACAGAACAAAACAAAAACCATATTGAATGAATGGAAGCATGAATGCATATCACATTGGGTTATTTCCTGTTCAGTTGCCCTACACCGTCCTGGTCTTAAAGGATCTGGGGTTTATTGTGTATTGTGCCGGTGCCGGTTTTCATAGATGTGGGATGTATATGTGGGATAATGATGTTGGCCTCAGACTCATTTGTGGGTTTGTTTATGTCTGTCCTTTTCTCCCCTCATTACCCATGCTGTTTGAGCCAGTCCCCTCGGGTTTAGCCAGTTTACTGCAAACCTTTTTAATTTTATGACCAGACCCTGACAGAAAAATGTTTTTCTCCTCCCTCTCTTTCTTTATTTTTTTTCTCCCCATTTCTTTCTTTCTGTTATTGTGCAAACTGAGTCCTACATTATTTGTGTCATTAGAACAGGTAATTCTGAAAGCGTACGGCGAGTGAATTAAATGAGTAGAGAGAGAGGTGGACGTGATATCTATGTGCGCAACGCCACAGCAGTGCTGAGCACAGAAGACTACTAAAGCCTTAGGCTCGTCTTTGATATTTTATATGCAATACAACCCTAATTGCTTGAAATATTTACAGACTTAAATTACATTTTAGGTTCTTAGAGGCTCAACAAGAATTTGCCTTAAGAAGAGATTTCTGTTGAACACACACTGATCACATTTTGCTGGTGCTCTTAAGGGAATAGCCCCCCACCCACCCCATCTTTGTACTGAACTAATTTAGTAATTTCAGCATCACAGCATGATCCTCAATTCTCCCCTTCACTGTAAGAAATTATTTTTTTGATTTGTTATCACAACATTTTTTCTTTTGTCAAATCAACTTAGATAATTAATGTGGTTCAGATGAATTTTGTGTATTTAAATTTGTACTCAAATTTTTCATTTCAACGAACTCAAACTTTTAAGGCAACCAGTTAACTTTTACATCAACAATTAAGTTCAATCAACAATTCTTTTTTTTTTTTTTTTTACAGTGCTGTAAAACCGAGCACACTTCCTTGATTATTCATAAATTCCATCAGCATATTGTAATGATAAAAAAAAACAAGTAATGTATTACAGAACTAGAAGTGTGTTAAGAGGTATAGTTAACTCAAAAATGAAAATTATATCATCATTTACTCTCCCTCGTGTTGCTCCAAACCTGTATGACCACAAAAGATGATGGTTTAAAAAATATCTCCGTGCTTTTTTCTCTCCTTATAATGAAAGTCAATGGGGTTCAGTGTTGTTTTGTAGCTAAATTATTGTTATCGTATGGGCAAAAAACAGTCTTCCATATCTTACATGAGTGTGAGTAAATAATAATTTTTCTTTTTCATTCGTTTTAAAATTTTTATGCCAACTTAAGCATGAAGTTCAGAGACCGGAGCTCAGTTTTGTGTGTATCGTATGCATCTTTTTTTGTTTGTTTGTTTGTTTTTTGACATGAACTCCTGGGTGGACTTGAAGTAAAGCTGAAGTAGACGGCAAAGGGTGGGGGAGGAAGGGGCCGTTCTGCTTTTAACAGCCCCGGACTTAATATAGACATATTGGAATGGCTCTTTTCCAAGAGGGCTTGTTTTACTGTGTAAGGAATTAGCAGAACAAGAAGTCATCTATTGGTTATTCCTCCAGACGAGGCGAGCGTGGGCCAGTGTCTGGTTTCTGTGCACCTTACCCCGTTCGGCACGCACGCGGACAAGCTGAGAGTCCTCAGAATACATTTGTCCTCTGTCAACTCTTTTGTCAGCGATGGCGTAACGTACATCCAAATACATACTATTTGCTAGTTGTCCTGTTGCAGTATCGGGAACGTTAATCTTTTACCTGAGAACAAAAGAAAGAATGAAAACAATAAAACACGGTGCTCATCGACCGATAAGCCTGTGGGCTAGTGGATTGTCAGAGGCGGGTCGGTCCAGGTCAAAGCCACGGCCGCAACACAAAGCCTCTTTATTCCCTGGTCCTGTATCTGTGTGGAGGGCCTCCTGCAGAACTCCTCGCTAACAGAGCAGAGAGAGGAGAACAATGCGTTTAGTCTGTGGTACCAAGGTGGAGACCTGGTCTTAATTCCGGCTCCACGCTGACAGAAAGAGCGGGGATCAAAGTCGGACTCAGCCCTATCGATCCACACGGCCCGATTGTCATCAGGGTCTGAAGCGCGGCCGAGCAGAGTCTCTCGCGCTTTGATAACGGCCTCGTGAGCGTGGGTTTATGTGTGTGCGTGGGTGGGATTAGAGCTCAAAGCTGCAGCCGCCGTGTGCTGGAGGAGTGCGGTTAACTGATAAATGACCTGTGACGTGGGAGTAATGTGTACTTGGGGATCTATGGGATTGTTTAAAAAATTGACCTCTTCAGAACAGAATAATGTGCAGACTCCCGAGCGCAGAAGTGGTTTCATTCAGCAAAGAGCTCTCTCGCTTTCTCTCTCGCTCTCTCTTTGCTGGTGAGCTTCCAGAAAGCACTCGCCGAGTGTGTTCACAAAGTAGCGGGTGTGAAGTTCACGCTGTCGGGGCTCACCGTGCGGATTGAGCGTGGTTGCCAGGTCCTCTAGAATCACTTCGCCTTAAAATGGATCCCCTAAGGTGGTTTTCTTTCACAGTCATTTTGGCTCTGCCAGCGTCAGGCGAGGGAAAGAGCGTGTAAGTATCGGCACTTACAGTAACAGTGAAAGCTGCTTTCACTCCGGCTAAATTTAAGACACCCCCCCGTGTTGGAGCCTTTCTTCGAGATTTTTAACGAGAAGCGGTATTGTCCAAGGGAAATGGCTCCAAATTTGGACCAAAATACATGGCTGGTGCGAAAGTTTGTACGGCCTCACCTTTGGCTTTTCAAATGGGTTAGCTGGTGCTTAATGCTTAACCGAAGGCTCTGGAGGCTCCTTACAAAACTCAAAGAGAAAGAGAAGTTAGCCACCCCTCCCCATCTAAGTCTTATCTTGTCAACACTGAAAGGCATTTTGGACATGTTAAAACAACTCCCCCTCTCTTCCTTTTAAAAGGGGAAAGAATCCCTGAGTGATGCTCCTTGAAGATCAATCTCTATTTTCATGTTAAGGAGAGTTGGGGACATGTATAGGGGGGCACATCTCCTGAGCCCAAAGGGACCCTTTAAAAGACAGCGAGGAGCATGGCTGCTGACAGGGGCCCTATTGAGCACGGTAATGACTTGTACATCTCCATTTTCCGTGCGCTTGTGTGACAGCCTGGGTCAGGATACGCCGGCAAATACACATTTACAGCGACATAGGCCACTCCAGGAGGGCATAAACATATTAGTGCACCTGCTGGATTAGAATCGCACAGCAGCCTATTCTAGTAATCCATGTACAGTGCAGCTCCTTGAATAAACTGGGCTGTCTGTCCCTTGGATTAGTTGCTGCTGTAAACCATTACTGAAGCTAAGTGCTGATGTCAACATTTCCACTAACAGCATTGATTAATCTATAGCTCCCTATTTACTTCAGGGGTCCCCCCCCCCCCCTCCTTCTTTATTTCGGCCATTCAACCTACAGCAAGCCCACATTGTGTGTTTAAACAACCCACCGCTGACACTTCACATTCAGTGTTGGGGAATTAGTGAGCAGTAGCATGATTGTTTTTAAAACATTTCAGGCAATGAGCTTCTTTTCCCCATGAGTACCAGTATATGGTAACAAAACAATCAGTCCTTTTTTTTTTTTTTTCGTTTACATTTTCCTTTTAGATGCAGTTATGGAAAACAAAATATTTATTACACTCATTTTATTAAAAATGGTATTACATTATATTGAAGGTAAATGAATCATCTTTATTTCAGTATAATTTTTTATAGATGTTGGTAAAACTGTGACTTATCTGTAATTGAACTGCTTTAAATTATCCGTAGCTCAAAGTAGCTTCCTGACATGGCCTGTGTTCTTAACGGAGGGTAAATGAATGCCTGCTCTAAGGGCAGGGGACAGTAGAGAAGACACGGTCCGGGTTATGTGTGTATCTCTGACAGAGAGACAAATTGTACTGTGTATCACCGCAGACTTCATCAGCTGCACTGAACTGATGATATATGCGAGACGCTGAAGGTGAAGTGGCCTCTCTCTCTCTCTCTCTCTCTCTGTCTGTCTGTCTCAACACCCCCATGAACTGGTCGGCCGTGTGAAGAGAGAAAGAGGCTGCCAGCTACACAGCCTGACTGATTGCTACAGATGCTCTTCCTCAAGTACCGCGAGTTACATCCTCACCACAGCAGGTCTTCGGGGACAAACAATAGCACCTGTTCCTCATAAGATGGGGCTCGTTCATGTATCTTTAATGAAGCTTTGGGGCAGATGGCGAGAAATGGCATTATCCCATCCTCTGGTTCTTAGGATCTGATAAGACAAAGGGCAGATAGGTGCCAGATCTACAATGGGCTGAGTTTATGAGGTTCGGAGCTTCCACAGGCCCGAGCTTTCCTCCTCACATCTGCTCCACTTCATTCTTTCACGCTCTTGAAGATCTGACTGGCAATACTAATGCTGTGAGCCAGCCGCCTTGCACACTGACGAAGGGAGGGGTGAAATATCAGGGCACAGATACACAAATACGGGTGAGCATGTTCACACATACCATGTATACTGATTATAATGTGCGACAGAAATTATTCGACCACAATAGACTATACCATTTATGATGCAGTAGATCTTATTTAACTGTAAGAGAGGAATTAGGCACAATGCAATGTGGAGTTTAGTTGTTTATGGTTGCAGAGGATTGCAGACATGTACTTGCTGTGTGTATATTGTATATGAGCAGGTGTGTATATCGGCTTTCTTATATCTGGCAACTCTTTTGTTTTGTGATATTAGTGTACTGTTTTTAACTATTTTTTAATTATCTTAGTTTTCGTTTTTTTTTTTGTCTTTCTTGTTATATCTATTTTTTATTCATTATTTAATTAATACATTTGATACAAGTTATACAATAAAAATATAATTATTAAAAATCTTTCTTTTTTGCTGGGTAAAGAAATATCATTTAAGAATGATCATATTTTTAATTAGTCCTCATTTTTAGTAATTCATTTTATTTCATGTTTTTGTGAATTAATAAATGTGAGATAGCATATTTACATTTCCAGGATAAAGAATTAAACAATATTAAACTAATATTAAACATTTTTATTGTATTTTGTCATAGTTACTAATTCATTATTCATTAATAATTTATGATATCAATATGTGTGTTTGTGCGCGTGTATTTAGAAACCATTATCTTGATATTTACTGTTGGTGTGAATATTTCTTCTTACATAAGCACGCATGGAAGCGAGCAAGTTGTGTGCGTCTATGTAAAGACAGAGAGCCAGACAGATGCAGTGGCTGAATACTGACACTTATAATAAGCGAGCTTCAATGCAGAATGCAATATGCAATTTTTCAAAATCCATCTGTCTAAGTGTAGGCACTTAATTCCATTCTCTATTAGCAGTCAAAGCAAATTGCCAGTGATCATCTTTAAATCTTTATCTGCATTGTCTGCTCAGCTCCACCGGTCTACGTTAATTGACAGGCTTGAAAGCTAACCTTCACTATTAGTCCCCACTTTAAGGACGCTTATTTGATTTGCCACTCACAGATGTGGCATGTGTAAATTAAACTTTAATGTAAAGGCCTCATTACTGTAAATCACAACCTCTCAAACTGAGGGCAATTTATCTGTTTTTACCTTCCCTTTTTCTTTTTCTTGCCGTTTGCTGCTTGTGAAACAGCATTAGGGAAGTCTATTTGATTAGCAGAGCTATTGCCAGCATTGTTAGTCAGCTTGTTAGTTTCAAATGATGTCTAATTCTGGGTTGTTTTAAATTAGTTATATTTTAATTAAATAAGACATTGACGATATAATTTAGGAACAGATGGGATAAGGCATAGCAGACCAGGTGTTTCGTCATTTTGTATGTGGGTCTCGGTGCAGAACTATGCGAAATGACATATTGAGGAACAGTTGTGTTTTGGTTCCACTTTAAAAGCAGCTGTTGTGTGTAATACTTTGGCTTTAGACTGATTTGTCTTGCAAGGGTAATGTGAATAAGGCTAATGGCAATTATGTATGTGACTGACCTTGCGGTCCTCTGAAGGAGAACAGTTTACATGGTCAGAGCCTTTTCTAAATGTATCTGAGGTGGTATAAGATGGTAGCTGGTGACTATCTTTTCTGTCTAATAGCCCTTTTCACTCCACTTACGTTCTGATTCACCACACATGCAAGCAAACCATTTCCACAAACGCACATATAAGGTCACGTTAAAGAGAACTCTGATCTCTTTCATTCAGCATTTTTGTCACATCTGTAAAATAAAATAAAAAAATAATCATAAAACATACTCGGTTCTTTCACTTTGGCAGAGTCTCAACTCTGTATATGCACCTTTTAAAGTGCAACACTCTATAAAAACAGAACAGAAAAGTGCAGGATTTTTCCTATTTATTTTTGCTTAGGAGAACTCACTTAGTCCGAATCAATGAAGTGGACCTGAACACCTGGGGAACGGGCCCTACTGATCTCTAACATTAGGCGCTCGTAAGGCGAAAGCGGCATTAAAAAAAAAAACACACACAAAAAAAAAACCACGGAGAACGCACAGACCTCAGCGAGAAATGTTGAGCAGAAAGTGGCTCCACAGAGCAGGTTGATTACATGCCCCAATGCTGCAGCAGTAATTGCGTCCAGACCGGTTTTTATTGCAGGCTGATTTTAAAGAGCGATGAATGGAGAAACATTCTATAATGTGTTTATTTTGGGGGGGGGGGCTGACCTTTATTAACCCGTTCTCCGGTTGGGCTCCCCAGAGGCGGCTCGACTCGCCTGCATTAACTCTGCGCTGGCCCACGGTAGCGCTGCTGCAGCCTATCACCCACAAGCCGGAAGCAGAGAATGACAGCAAAATTGGGTCCGGCCAACACTCCACAAACATGTGTTTTCAAACTTCGATGGGAAGCCGCTCAGATCCCTAAATACACACAGGCTCTCTTTTTCTTTGTCTCTAGTTCAGCATGCCTGTTTTTACTCTTACACCGAACTAATGCTATCCTTATGCACACCATTAACGTTCTCTCTATTTTGTAATAAAGCAGGAATGAAGATGAACATGGTTGAGAGCGTTTGAAAGGCACCACACGCGATGCCAGGTGTTGACGTTATACATGAAATATCAGAAATGCACGAGCTTTTGGGCTCATTCCATCATTTTCACAGCTGAAAACAGGTGCTGTAAATTACCGGCCTCCCTTGGGCATTTATCTTGTATATAAACGACCTTCCAAGAACAAGAGACAAGAGCCGTATTTCCAAAAGGATTCACGTTTTCTGTCAGTCTCATGATTAAGTTTTATAAGCAGTGTCTACCTGACATTTCTAACGCATGTAGGTATTACTCTAACAGCCTAAACACTGAGTCTGACTTTTATGATACAAATAAAAATAAACACACTGCTGTATATGTGTGTGTGACGAAAGATTTCTTTGAAGCACTAATGTGCGATTAAGCGCAGGTATTTGGTGAGCGTGTGCGGGGTGGACCGGGGTCAGAATATGAGCGCTGCTGTCAGGCTGTGTTAGGCTCCTGTGTGATCTCCTCTCTCTCTGTGTTCAGCAGGTCCAGGGTCACATGCCTCCGCTCATGATCCCCATTTTTCCACACGACCAGCGCACTCTGGCAGCAGCCGCAGCGGCCCAGCAGGGCTTCCTCTTCCCCCCAGGCATGTCCTATAAGCCAGGTAAGAGAACACATTTAAGCTCTCTGAGTTTCCTCTCCACATCTTTATTCCTTTGTTGCTCCTTGCACAATTTGCATAAAAGGTTTTCTGAATATTTTTAGGTCGTCCTCACCACCAATTTCCAACACCCAAATTTGAAATATTTATATTTAAATATTAATACATTTATATTACATTTATAAAATAACAATGTTGCTACAATTATACTGTTGCTGTTACACATTGAGTTCACAAAACATGAAAATGTCATTCCAAACCCATATGACTTTCTTCTGTGGAAAACAAAAAATTTGAACCCCAATAACAAAAATAAAATTGAGACATTTTTCAAAATATTTTCTTTTATGTTCCACAAAAGAAAAAAAAAAGCCATACAGGTTTGCAACGGCAGTAAATGATGCCAAGTTTTCTTTTTGGGTGAACCGCACTTTTACGCATTGAAATATATTTTCAAATATATTTTGTCAGGATTAAAAAAAAAATGTCATGGATGATGAACACTACTGTCTCACAACAGTGTCTTCGAGGGAGGACAGTAATGTTAACAATTTCTTTCCAGGCTCTTTTATTCCTTTATCTGTAGTATGTTTTTTCTGCTTCACCATCCTTCACGATACCTCAGGGGAACTTATGAGTCACTTTTGAGCTTTCTTTACCTCCTTATGACTTTCAGTCTTTCTCAGCACATATTTTATCATTGCTTGATTTCCCTGACCGAATCATAGCATTGTTTTAAAGAGCCCAGCCCTTTGGATTCAGAGAGCAGAACATCAAGCCCTTTTTGTCAAGGCAATTAATTCTGAACACATTGAAGTGTATCACCTCGATGAAGCAGCCTGTTTTGGCAGAGTTCAAGGCATTTCGAGCCTTCAGAACAATGGATGGCGTCAATGAGGGCTGGAATATAAACACTGTCAGCATAAAAGGGTTTCAACTTCATGGGCCATAAATCTGCTGTTTTACTAATATAATACTCTCTATGACCCTGTAAATGTTATTATATACATTTATATTATTGATAAATATCATGCATATTTAGTCACCTTTGTGAGGGGACTTGTCATTGGCACTGATCTTAGACTAAATTAGTGGTTTATCACTATCCCTAATTTCTGTTTAAAAAACAAAACAAAACAAAACAAAACAAAAAAAAAACAGGAAGGTGACACTTAGTAGTATTTTCTTTTTTGGAACCGAAGGGCCTCTGGTAAAGCAGCTGCCGTACTTGTCCTGGCACGCCTTTTTTCTCCTTTTGTGAAAAAGAGAATTGCTCCTCACGCAAGCAATGTAAATTCAAAAACAAATTTGTAGGAAATTGCTACAACATGCAGACTGACTCACTGCCAGTATCCCTCACCTTCATATCCAGCCATTGTTCTGAAGTTTAGGGATATGCTAGTCTCAGTTTCTATAATTAAACCGTTAAAAGCATAGCCTTGCCTCCCAAGGGATCGGTAGGATTTGGTTAAAATTCCATCGTTATGTCATTTTTGTTTATTTTCCCCTCTTCTCTTTACCACAGATTGCTGTTGAGAAAAATAAAAATAGCAAAGTGATGATTTTTGAGTGTAGCTGCTGAGATGTTATTAGACCAAACACAGGAAATTAAAAGGATCGTAAATTAAGAAGACAAAAACTTAAATTGGAATTATCAAAGCAAAAACAAAATAATCACTGCAGCTCAGTAAAGAAAGCTTTCCTTTTGTCTTCAAAGTATGCCTTGAGAGACCACATTTGTTGTCAGCACCTCATCAAAAGGCAAATATACAAGAAAAGAAAAAGAGAGCTAGACGGAGAGATAAAAAGAGGAAGGAGCGCTTCAGAAGTCAGCAGGTGAGAGTTAGATTATTACAGGGTGTGGTAGAGCAGCTAATAAATTAACTAAAAAGGTAAATGATGGGACATAAAGTCAGCTATTTTGGAACTACAAAGGCATGACAGGTTGAACAAAGAGCCTGAGGGCTTTCTTTTCCCCAGTTTGATTTTTTAATATGTTTGACATGGAAAGTGTTTTAGTACAAATAACAGCAGCTGTAATGGAATCCTTGGCGTGTGTAAAGCACTTGCATTATTCATAATTTGCCGAACAGCAGAGGGGAGAAAGTTTAGGACATAGCTTATTGCCGCTTGTGCGCATGACTCGACTTATTGCCACTGATAATGCGATGGGACTCATTGCTGTTTGTGCTGCTCAGCGTGGGGCGGCCCGGCCGGGTCAGCGCAAGCAGCCGAGGCCCAATGCTGATGGCCCTAACCCTGCAGCGAAACAGCAGAGATCCCCTTTCTCACACACTGTGCTCAATGGCTTGGGCTTGGTATAAAGAGAGAAGTCAACTCATTCTTTACTCAAATAGACTCGCAGAGGATAGTGGTGAGCCCCCCCGTGCAGACATGAACACATATGTATTGCTAATCGTGGATGTTCACGGCCCTTGGGATGCAATGATGTCCCCGCTGGTGGGACCGCTGACAGCCAGTGATTGTGCAGAACCTCGCCTGGAGGGCACGTTTATGTCACAGAGAATGTGCGTCACACGCTCAGGCATTGATATGCTACATTAGCAATTGATGATCCCAGATTTGAGCAGATATATAAATCAGGGTTTCCCCCATTCAGAACTAGATTGAGAATTATTTTTAAATTCAGGGGATTTGAATTGAGGTAGCAAACAGGAAGCAGAATTGCAAAGTCAAAAATTAAAATAAAATTCAATAGGTTTTTAGGCGATGGATGGATAAGTGGATCAAATGTGGCCAATTAAATTCAGATTTAAGGAATTTGATTTTGTGTAACAAGTTATTTGCCTTATATAACATTTAGTTGTAATTGCCTTTTTATTTTATAGGGCACTGGAGTGTAGAGAGGAGAGTAAGGTTAAGAGACCGAGGAACAGGACGTGGCCAACAGCTCTTACATGTTCTGAGCATGTGTTTGGTCCGTAGTACCTCAACTCTAAATAAAGTATTTTTTAAATAGAAAAGAGCCTTCAGTCTTGGCCTGGAAGAAGGGTCGTGAGCATGGTAGACACTGAGCCCTTTAACCAAACCATTGATTTCAAAGAGTGCCCCACTCAGCTTGAATATTCCACATGCTTGGCTCTTGGCATCAGGTGGAGTAGAAGTGAAGAGGTTGCAGAAGGAGCACTCCGCCAGCCATTCCTCCCCGCTCTCCTCCACCTTTTCATTAGCCTCGCAGCCCTTGCTTCTTATGGAGCACCGGCCCACATCAGCAGTAGTGGTGCCCTGTGCAAGACCCTCGGGTCCTTCCACTTAAAGAGGCCCCGTTCCAAGTTGGCAGTTGAAATTGGCCTCGATTTGCAGCATGATACCTGGCTGAAACAAAATACACTATGAAGCTCTCTAGCAATGCCTTTATGTGAGAAAGCACTTTAAGCATTATTTAGCAGCCTGTCCTTTTTTTTTTAAAGAAAAGAAGACAGTGGAGTATTGTGATCTAAGCTGAGAAGGTTTGCCCTTTCCAGCTGGGTTTCTTTCCAAAGCTTGCTTTGATAAGGTACCTCTCAAATAAAGTGATGCTATCACTGGGGAATTACATGATGAAGTTGATTCTCTGGCTCGGGTGTTCTGGCCTGAGACGTGTGAGCCAACAGCGTAGGTTCCAGTCCCTTTTGTCCATTACATGGTGATAGCTTATGGTCAGTGTTGGTCAGTTTTTGTTTTAGTCATTTGTTTTGTCTTTTGATGAACATATCCTTTAAAGTAAGTAAAGTAATTTAGCAGATGTTTTTATCGAAGTCGACAATTCATACTAAGGAGGATGAAATTTGTCTTTGTTTTTTAGTATCACTGACAAAATCATACAAAGATATTAATCAACATTTTTCTTAGTTATTTCATTCGATGAATCTAATTGCCTGTGGCACAGCAGTAGTCTTCTCAGAGGTCGCTGATTCAGATCTGAGGGATCCCACTATTGGGCCCCAAGGTAGGCTGATGACAAGCTCTTGGCCCTTGGCCTTAGCAGGCTTGGAGAATCAACCCTATTGGGCAGTGGCATCACTGGAGCCTCCCTAGTATCCACTGGCTGGAGACAGGCAGATTTGCCTTTTAAACTAGATTCACTTTCACTGACTGACTTCGAGAAAGCTGGCAGCCGATCTCGTCTACT
Source organism: Opsariichthys bidens (assembly GCA_037194245.1). Taxonomy (NCBI): domain Eukaryota; kingdom Metazoa; phylum Chordata; class Actinopteri; order Cypriniformes; family Xenocyprididae; genus Opsariichthys; species Opsariichthys bidens. The sequence goes on from CM074280.1 coordinate 4,725,884, forward strand.
TGAGACACTGGCTGCCCACCCAGCCCCCAGACCATTAGCCTTGGACTAGTGTTCCCGGCTGGCACTTGACCTGCCCATGGCTCACATGACATATCACAAGCACAGAACGAGAGAGAGAGAGAGAGAGAGAGAGAGAGAGAGAGAGAGAGAGCCTTGGACGATAATGACCCCCTCCATGACTCTTATTGCACTATTTGAAATCTGTTCAGTTGCGTTCTTTATTCGCTTCTGCCACAGGGTGGGATTGAATTTCCTGGCTACATCACAATGTGCTGTGGTCAGTCAGAAGTGAGTGAGGTGGTGGGGGGGTGGAGGATATATGTGTTTACCCCCATGCCTGTGGCTTGATAGCTCCATATGTTTGTGAGAAGATGTGACAGACAGAAGTGGAGGCTGAAAGAGGGCAAATTCCCCTTCCACGGGCATGCTTTATTCAAACCTCTGCTTTTAGAGCCAGAGAGAGTGTTATATACACCAACCACAGTACGAAACACATCTCTCACACTTAACACACACTTTCAGACACACTCATTTCTGTATAAGGTTTCCAGAGCTGTATCTCCAGGGGTTTTATGTTCAAACCTGTAGTTTTTCATCTGATTCTTATTGTGTATTCTGTTCGCTCTATCGCCCTATTCTGTTCCCCCTATTTCAGTGGTTCCCAAACTTTTTAGAGAGACGTACCCCCTTCTCTTCCTCTTAGACTGCAGTCACACCTTTTCTATTAGGGGACAATGTTTGCCCCCTTATTCTTTTTACCTTTATAAAATAAATGATGTTTTAAATATTTAAAAAAATTCAATAGAGAGATATGCAATGATGGTAAAAATGAAGCGGACTGTTTAAAAATGAACTAAAACTAGCAGTAGGTGGTGGTGAGGATAAGAGAGGATAGGCAAGTTTTAATGAGTCATTCATTTATTCATTCATTCATTCAGTAGCGAAGTGGCTGTATTTATGAATGGGTCATTGATTGACTCGATTCGTTCAAAGTCACAGATTTGCTCATGAAACACTTGCTTGGAGACACACAACAGTTCTACTGTGGCTTTCGTTGGAACTATTATTTCATTGCAAAATAGAGCAAACAGTACTGACAATAATGTTTGAAATGTACATTACTTAATCAGTGTCATGTTTGCGATCGTGTGGATATTTGTAAAAAATTGCATTCTTGCTCATATTATCAACATTAAAAACAATAACCCACACAGACGTTTGGTATCGAAGAGAGTTCAGGTCTTAAATCGATCTCTACGCACTGTCACACAGACTATAGGCTAGTAAGTACATTGTCAAGAAACAGCAGTCAAGCAGTGCGATTTGCTTAGGCAGCATACTCTGCATGCAGTCTCTCATATGCACGCTGCAGTTTTGACTGCAAAAGGTGAGGTCATTTGATTGGATGTCATGTATTTATGGCATTTTGCCTGTTAGAAATACATGCTCAGTTTTAATGTTATTTTAAGGAGGGATAGAATTAAATGACTGCCATTTTAGTTGTGTACCTCCTCTGTCACCTCAAATACCCTAGTTTGGGAGCTTAAATGGCTCCCCTATTATATTGCTTGTTTCTTTTGGATATGTTTGATCTCATGACGAAAATGTCTTGATAGTTGTATTTACATAAAATGTTGTCTTGTTAAAACCTGTTGAAGTTGGCGTCAACACCCTCTCTCTCACACACATATTTTATTGTGCCAGATCACATTGTAAAACACATAATGGCATGTAGAACAATAGTTTGACTAGTCAAGCTTCTCAAGAACATGATATACTTGCGAGCAATAAAGTAAAATGGCATAACCTTGCGCACAATGCACACCCAGATGAGAAAGGACTGTGCAAGTGTGGGCAAAGATAAAAAAGGGAAAAGGCAAAAAGCCTGAGTGTGAGAGAAAGAGAGACGTTCCAGTGTAAATCCCACTCTGCTCTGGCCAGCTGACTCTTTTGTGAGTGCAGATGTTTGGGCTGAGTGCCGAGGCTGGGTGCAGGCAGGCCCACAGGAACTGTGTTGGCACTTGTCTGGCCTGCCGTTGGGGCGCTCATTGTCTCAACCTGTGCGCATTGTTCACTGTCTACCCCTCCTCTTTTCTCCGACAGGTGATAACTACCCGGTGCAGTTCATTCCATCCACAATGGCAGCTGCTGCCGCGTCAGGACTCAATCCTCTCCAGCTTCAGGTATGTACAGTCACAAAAGAATTTACGGGCAGTGGGCCAAGCCCTCAGCACCGTGTGAGCAAACCAGCTGTATGCTAAATAACAAGTTAGAGCTAAATCACTCACACACCGGTCCACCCCTACAAGCTTAACACCTTCCATCTGCAATATAGCCCGTTTTTACAGCGCAGCCTTGACGCCTATGCATGGGAACCGGGTGTTGCATCAATGAAAGGTATTTCAGGGGCCCCTCGTACCTTAATTGCTTTCTCTGTTGACGCCGTTCTGAGTAACTTTGTGGTATCATAATGATGGAAGAGCTTCCAAGACCCTAGGGGCTGCCTTGGGTACATTTTTAGACGCTATCTCCATGTCCTTATTCAAGATGGTCTTGTCGTGTTTGTCATTTTTATTGTTTCTTTTAATCCTGATTTTTGCCTTGTTTACTTTGTCATACACATAGAGCAAGAGAAGAGCAACCAATGCCGTTAGTCCTTTGTGTTTGCTCCATAGAAATTATTTGTTGAAGTTGTGCTTTGAGACTTTTTAAATGCAACTAAGTTCCTTTAAGTTCTTTGAACAAAGGCTACAGGAGCAGATGAACGAGAATAGAAGGCGATACAGCTTGCAGCCCCGGAGTGAATTAATTTATTCATTTTTCCCCCTCACTTTTTTATTCATAGTTTGTTTTGTCAACAACAGTGGTAAGCGGTTGATAGCAATTAGACATTAAGCTCTCTGATAGCTAGGAATGTTACAAAACAAAGCTGAGAGCGGAGGGAGGAGGACATGCGAGGGAGAGAGGATAGGAGAGTGTTTTGAACCTTTTCTTCTTGCTGATACATGTGCACAATTTGTCCTTCGGAGCTTATCGCTCTCAGCATTAATGAGCCTTGGCAAGTTGGAACAATGCTTGCAGCTGGAGCTAGAAAAGACTTTGCTATAGCATGCGACTTTGGGGAGAACAATCATCTGTGTTGAAGGTGTGGAATGCGTCTATTCATGTTAAAGTGTATGTAGAAATGTGTGTGCGCTTGTATGAGCGAGCTAAACGGGGAGGGAGCTCGTGAGCAAAAACTGATTGAAAACCATTTAGATCTGTACGTGTATGCGTGCCTCGCTTTCTCCTAATGAGTAAACTGCGGTGGTGTAACCAGGGCCCGTCCCGTCCCGTCTATTTATAGCGTTCCTGATGGGTCAGCTCGAGTCTGGGATAGTCATATATCAGGAGGCACCGAGCGGGACCTCAGCCATTCATTGTGATAATACATTTAACCCTGGGAATGGGCTGAGAGCAAGCCTCTGAGTCCATGACTTCGCTGACCTTTAGAAAATACAGTAAACACAAATGAGTTGCATTCCCATTAATTGAAGTTTGTCTGTCAGCCGAAGATTTAGCTGAGCAGATTGGTATTTACTCTTGGTACCCTTCAGTCTAAGAAAGCCCGGCTAGTCAAACATACCCTTTCCACCGCAACTGAGCAGCTATCATCACGAGGAAGATGATTAAAAACGATCAGGACGCAGATAGGGGAGATGAATCTCATTCCGAGTGCAACAATAATGCCATTAGTGCCGGTGTTACACCGGTCTGTCTAAGGCTGAGAAGTTGTGTGCAGAAGTTCACTTTGAGGACGAAGAGGACAGGCAAAACATTATTTTGAAAGAAAATGACAGCACACAGATGCGGATGATGTTGTAATTTAGCGGGGAAGGGCGATTTGGATTGATTTGTTCGGCAGTTAGCACGTGTTATCATGTGGTTGCCGCTGCTTTTGTCTCTCTTCCCTTTTTGAGCAGAAATAACAAGCTTTGAATTCCTGTCTTAAATCAAAGGAAGCAAATCTTTTCAAATATGTCAGATAAATGAGGGCCAGGACTAGGTCAGTGTTAATGAGAGGTATGTATGGATTTGTCTGCTGTGTCTGGGTGATTATCTGTAATGGCAGTATCACTGAGCTCTTGCCGCTTATGCATCACTGATCCGCTCGGTGGGAGTGACCTCACCTATGAGATCCCCACTTCCTGTGCCAGTGGACCCACCCACCCTGTGCCACTGGCTGGGTGCATCTGTCTAATTAGAATATCTTCGCTTGTCAGCAATTCTGGCAAGGTATCATTTTCTCTAATTTGCTCGGTTTAGACTGGGGAAATATATGAACCTTAAAAAATGCTCTGATTGGAACGGAATTAATTCCCACAATGCCGTGCTCGGTCATGCAGGAAGAGGGACGGCCGCTCTGCCAGTCTTAATGTTGTCGATGCTGCCGCTCGCAATTTTACCGTGTCATAACAGTAAGTGGGCTGGCTGTGGCATCTCTCTTTCTCTCTTTCTCTCTCTCTCCCTGTCCTGTCTCTTCCCCGTCACCCTGGCCCGTCCGCAGGCTAACAAAAGGCCTCAGGTCCTGGGGAGTGGAAATGAAAGCGGCCAGGCGATCGAAGAGCGTAATTTGCTTGTCAATACATTTCCCTCGACTGGCGGCACACGCGTACATGTGCCCGCTTGTCACCCCGTGTCCCAACATGGCCAGTAATTTCGTTCAATGCTTCCCTGACAGATTGGCCCTTGTCTGCAAGTCACCAGAGAAAAGCCGCTCGAACTATTCCCCAGACCGCGTGCCTCTCTTCATTAAGAACCTCTCAGGGTTCAGGATGAGCTGAGGCATGGCCTCCAAACAATGGCTCCATCCCCCGGCATTGCCTCCCTATTAGAAGTGACACCTCTCACCTCCAGGCGGAAATTGTTTTCGGATGGTAGCCGTACGGCCAGACAGTCTAAAAGGAATTATCCTAATTCTACAAAAGAATTCGATTTTATGTTTTGTCTGTTTGAATTGGCATTTAATTTGCTAGCGTACATCAATTGCTTAGAGGAAAACAATTTCCTTAAAGCCATTCTCTCCTTGATATATTGTTTTGCCACAAGTTCTATACAAATCTCGAGTCTTGTGAGAGGCCTGTTTTTTATCATTGTAAGCAGTCTTTTGGGTTTAAGCAGTCCTAAAATAAAACATCATGGGATAAAGCAGAACATCTGGGTTTCCCCGTGGCATATAATAGAGGGAGCAAACACAAATAGGACATGCTGGTCGTCTCTTCTACTCTTTTCTTTTCTCCCTCCTTTCATTATTTCCTAATCCTTGTCTCTCTTCATCTTTTGTAAATTAATGTACTGTTTTTGAATTTTTAAAAGGGCGTATTTAAACACGGGTATATTTCAATTGTAGTCTCTTAGTTTTTTTTTTTTTTTTTTGTGTGTGTGGAATTTTGGAGAGTTTTTGAGACCCCGAACAGAACATCAGGGGTTGAGTCTGTACAGCTTTTCTCTAGCTGAAGGTGCTTTGTTTCATGCTATCATCACTGCCAGCACATTTGAAGACTGTATCGAGAGTCATGGAAACTTCTCTGAAACTTCTGCTGGGGTTGAGAAGACGAAGGAAGAGAGGAAATACTGTGTTATCTTTTGTTTGGATGCTCATGTCTCTGCATTCCGGATGTGTGGAGGGAGCGGGGCTTTCTGCCATGGCTAACAAGTGGAGCACTTTTGACTATGAGCTGCAGAAATGAGAGCGAACAGCTGCCGGTGTGATTGAGGAGGAGAGGAGAGAAAGAAGGAGAGGGAAAAGGAGTGGCGCGTGCTGTGCGAGACAGACTCCGGAGAGATAGCCAGAAGACGAGAGGCGGTATGAGCACAGGGCAGAGGCTCTAATGGGAGGGATAGGTGGACATCTGGATGGACAGAATTTTAAAACAGAGAGGCAAGTAAACAGATAGCAAGAGATGCAAACCATGTCGCTTAAGATGACCACCTGGGTTGATTAGCGTCGGTTTGTATCGCAGAAATGCGCAGGACACGTCATCCCTTTCAAGTTAGTGAAACTATGTAAGGAAAGAGAAGGAAAAAAACGAATTGGATGGGTTGAGATGGGGGAAGGGAGAAAAGAACGAGGAGCAGGCTGGGCGCCAGCAGATGGGACAGATGTCTGGCCATACTGGAAAGCATTGGCGCAGCGCACTAGCGCACCCCTGCTTCCCTTTCTGACATCTGGGCCAGCCTGGGTCAGCCCGCCTGCCTTGGGCAATGAGCCTGGACAAGCCTTGTGGCAAACGGGCGCGGGCGCCCCAATGCTACTGAAATGGCAGAGTCGGCCATGCGGCAGTAACACAGTCCTCTCTCCATGCTACCGCTCAGCTGTGCCCATACAGAGAGCTGAGGAGAACACACAAACACAAGAGCCTTAGTGTATGTAATTTAGTGTGTGCAGTGTGCTTATGTTTTGACGTATGATAATGTATCAGTGGGGTTTTTGGCCTCGTGGATACGTTTCAGTGAGCTCAGACTGGGGCCTGTGCGAATAAGTTGGAGAGACAGTCATGCACCATTATAGCTAGAAGCACTAAAATTGGCCAAATCTGCCACTGTATTTCACAGCATCTGCCAGAGAGCAGTCGGCCCCTCTCTTTAAGAACAAACAAGAGACTCCAGTTGTTGTTTTTTTTTCCTTGCATGATGGCCTATTTGCCTATTATATGTGCTGAAATCTAGAGTTTCATGAGCCATTTCGGTTTGCGGTCTCATTCCGTTAGATACCAAGGACAAAAATTCAGAAAATATGCACACTTTTAACACTATGAAGGTAAAGTTCATTACTGTTCAAAAGTTTGGTCAGAAAGGGATTTTATCATTTGTATATAATTTTTTTTTTACCTCATTCATCAAAGATGCATTAAATTGCGCTACAATGATTTAATACACAACATTCAAAATATTTACATTCTAATCAGACACTGAAGACGAGTAATGGCTGCTGAAAATTCAGCTTTGCCATCACAGGAAAAAATGACAGTTTATGTATGATAAAATAGAAAATTATTACAGAAAAATGTACAGTTATTTCAATTGTAAAAATATTTGACAAAATCACTGTTTTTACTGTATTTTGCATCAAATAAAAGTAGCCCTTTTGAAAACATTTAATAAAAAGAGTAATTGTTTGGAATTAGGACAATTGTGTGTTTAAAACTAACTTTGAGGGTATGCGGCAGTCTTTGTTGTGTTACATTATTATTTTTTTTATTTTCTTTTTTAAAACTTTGTTTATAGTTATAATAATTGTGTACAGACAAGAGAGTTTGGGTGGAGAGGGAGAATGGGATTGCAACACAACCCAGGTCAGACTGAAAATTTTACAGTACATGTGTGCACAGCTCACGGCACCACAGCTCTGATTATAACATCGGTGTTTTTACATTGTGTAAAACGGTGTCTTTGATTAAAAAAAAAAAGCGTAACTTTCTTAGCCGTGCCTTTTCCGTATATAAACAGTTTATCCTGAGCGTTTACATACCTCTACACAGAGGTGGAGCACTGAATTGGCTCTCCGAGACACTTGAAAGCAAAGTATCCCTGAGCGCTGATGCATCCAGCAGTGTGGTCTGAAAGTGTCGGGTAATCTGGATGATCTGCAAATACTGTTGTTGCAAGCAGAAATGTTGGGTTCTCTCATTTAACCTTTTCTCTCTCCAGAGGGGTTGCTTTTAATTATCAGAGGCTAACCACCTGACCTTGGGCCGGACCCCACTCATTTGGAATCCACGGAGTGTGAGATGGGGCTTGGCTCATATGTGCGAGAGAGGGAGGCGAGGAAGATATTAGTCGGGCTGCGTGTGTGTGTGTGTGTGTGTGTGTGTCGCTTGAAGTGTGAGGTCCGCGGGCGAGCGAATTGAAAAGCCCTATTTCCCGAGCCCCTCTCTCTCTAACTAAGCTGTATAGCAGCGAGTCATTTAATGCTCAAGTGGACAAAGGTATTACCTGAGTCACTGGGGTGGATCAAGCCTTTTCTCTGCAGGCCTCTCTGAAACCACATGCTGAGAGCAGCTCAACATCTCTGCCTCTCTTTTTCTTTCGCTCTCTTTAGGCCTCTCTCGTTCTCTCCGGCCCCACTAGTGTTCTGTCCCCATTGGCTCCCATTTCCTCTGAGCCAGCAGCTTCAGTACACACTGTAATAGCTCTCCACTGTGTCAGATTGCTGCTTATACACCACTTTGTATGTCTGTTGGTGTTAGCGCACACATGTGTGTGTGTGTGTGTGTGTGTTGAGGTAGTGGTTGATCCAGTGCTCATCTTTTGTTCATCTTGTATCAAAACCAGTAACCAAATTGAGGAAAGTTTGGATCGTGTCAAAAAAAAACATCATTATATTACATTATTTTAAACACATTAACAGCACATACAATGCCCCACAATCGTTGTTGTAAGTGTGCCGGTAGAAAAGATTTTCTTTTTGCAAATAGGGTTTAAATGCAGAAAGGTTTTTGAATAAGCAAAGAGACCTACAATAGATGGTATAGCACAGAAGTCAGAATGTTTTTGAAAAGATCAGACTTTACTTTTGTAGCTATATTTCAAGCATTAATAATAGACAGTGTTAACTCAGACTGATAGGATGATGGGATCAACCATGCTCAGCCTTTTAGTTTTGTGGGGCAGGGGGCATGGAGCCAGCTTGTTCCCTGTTCGGCCATCGACTTTCAGCATGACCCTCATTAGCGTTGGCCCTGTCTGCTGTGGAGACCCTGCAGTATGGCTGGAGGAGAGGCAGAGGAGGCCCAATGGAGCCCTGCATTACATGCCCTTCAGACAGTCTACCACATGTGAACTCGCACCACATCAGCAGTCTCTTTCTCTCTGTGTGTCTCCTTTTGTCCATTTTCACACCTTTCAGCATCAAATAACATGGCCTTATTACACAAGCCACATTGTGCACAGCTTGGTGTGATGGCGGGCACATATGAGAGGGTTGAGAGTCCTCTCCCTTCCTGTCCTTGACGATAAGAAGTGAGCTTCATGTCACACCTTTCTGTTAGTATTTATTGTTATTTTGCCACATCTTTCTGGCTGAGAGCATCCAGACAGCTTTACTCCTAACCCTGTGGCTTTGACCCATTAATCAGGCCTCACAAAAGGCAGTCTGACTGGCTCTAATTTGAAGCAAAAGCCAATTACGCTTTTTTTCCCCCGGAACAATAAAGTTCTTCCCACGCAAGGTCAGAGTCCCTCTGCCCATCCACATCAGCAGTTGGTTGCTGTTAACAAACATCTGTCCGGCAGACTGGGCCGAGGGCTTCCTTTCTATTCACGAGCACACAAACTGAGTCAAATACACACACTCACATGCACTTACTACCTAGAGAGAAAAAAGAATGGCGATTGTGTTTTTAACTTCGCAGGACAAAGGCTTTCTGTTTACCAGGCTGGCGAACTACGCTATCACTGCGTGAACCTAATCAGCCTGCCATTTCCGCTGTCCGTGTGCCGGCGCTTGCCCCAGGTCTCCCTCAGAAGAATGACCCTTTTGTGCAGCACTAATGTGCAAGCGTTTAACTTTGGTACCGGAGAGCATTTTAGTGTTTATATCTCCTGATACATGTAGACACAAAGCCCTTTGTCTGGCCTCAGGTTTTTCTGTGTGAGTGGCTGAGGTGGAGCAGGCCACTAATGCTGGTGCCACTTTTTTCCATTTCAGACAAATGGAGTCCTTATGTAGCCCAGTAAGGAAAGGAAATGAGAGCAGAGAGAGGGCAAACATGCTTGGGTATATACGCATTTAAAAAAAAGAACAAAAAAAAACCTTTATGCTTTTTTTGGGTTGAAATACAACGACTGTGGCTGTAAAAACAAATGGATAATATCACTGGACCACTATTTTTAGAGGAGACTAAAAGAATTGGCCTAATTCTAATTGTAGTTTTGGGCTCGTCAAATCATAAAGTGGGGAAAATATAGTACCACTTTGTCTGATTTATTGTGAGAACTATTCATTAAGTTGTGATACTTTAAGGCTGAAATGTCTTCATTTTTTTCTTTATTTGTTTTTAAAGGTATGATCCAATCATTTATTACCTTTTGATTTTTGTAAAATGTTATTGAATTAAGCAAATTATTCTAAATGATATTGATATCATATCATGAAGGATATTACCTTCAACCCTAAAACACAACACAATGCAATGCGAAATTCATCATAAAATGGGTCAAACACCTATTAAAAAAAAGGGGTATCAAATATTCTTTGATATTGGCACGGGTAAATATTTTTGCAGACTTTGGTTTAGAATATAATTAGAAAAAATATATATAATTATGGCTAGCGCTTGTACAATTAACATCCAAATAGAAATGTAAAAAGTCTTCTGATGTGCTATACACAAGAAGCTGCATAACAAAATTAACGCACTGCTAGAACAGTAATTTTTTACCATTATTTATGTAGTATTACAGGTTTCAATTAGTGATATTTTTAATTAGCTTTATTTTTTGTTTTTATTTTTAGATTTAATATATTTTTATTTTAGTTTTACTTCCAGCTAGTACTTTCAGTGATTCAATTTAACCTTATTGTAGTTAACAATTCCAATTGTTAGTTTTGAGTTTCATTTTAGTCTTACTCGACAGTATGCTGATATGGTAGATTTTAAAAGAGTTAGTTTGAAATTTGTTGTCCACCAATGAGGACATTCTTACTTTGTTTCATGCATATTCAGTGTTTTTAGAGCTGATTTTATGTAATGTTTTGTCCCATGTATTGGTTAATTTTTTGACCCTGCTGTGATTCCCCGTACTTAATGTGAGAGACAAAAGACAATAAGCATTTACCTGCTTGTCAATCAATATTTGCCTGAGGGAAAGCAGCAGAAGTGTGATTGTTTTAAGCGTCTATGAATAATACACCCCACTAAAACAAATATCGATAATGTTGTACAATTTGATATTCTAACCCAGGATTTTGTATTTAATTGATCCTTTTGAACTAACGCTGCTTTGTTTTTTTAATGGTGCTGTTATTGCTTTTTTTTTTTTTTTTTTGCCTGGTGTGTGCGCATTAGCGATGTGTTGAAGTAAAAATTCATTCTCGATAGGTCATGACAGACAGTCAGTCTCAGAGCTGAAATCTAAACCTCTCTCACACACTTTCTCCACTCAGTGCGATACGTGATTGACACATTTCACTTCAGCACGCTGAACGTGTGCTGCTGGAAGGTTGCTGATGTTAGCGAGCGCGTTGACCGTGAGCCAGTGAAAATAAGCAGAAGAACACAAATTCTTTCTTTCTTAATGAACGTCTGCGATATAACCCATAATGGAAACTCGACTAACTTCAGGGGAACACGCTCTGCGCCATCATAGGGGGAAGTTCAGGTGTCTGAGTAGCGACTCGAAAAGGCGCCAATTAAAGTCAAAGAGGCTTACTTGAGGGAGCGAGGGGAAGGAAATCAGATCTTAGAAGAAGCTAAGCTTCAGTCTGCAAATTTTGTGTGATGAGTGGAAAGACGAGTGGCTCCAACTCTCTTGTATGCGAGCCATTGCTGTGTGGTTTTTTTGGGGCTGCTGTCTCTCCCTGGATCCAGGCTTTGATATACAGTTAGACCTTTGATGGAGCTTCTATGCCGGGATGGAAAGGGAAAAAGAAATGCAAGGGAGAGAAGAAAAGAGAGAATAAAGGCTTTGAATGGTGTCTGGCTTTGGATGTTAATGCTTGTGGGTTGTCTCCCTCCTTACAGCAACTCTACGCCGCCCAGCTGGCCAGCATGCAGGTCTCTCCAGGAGCCAAGATGCCTCCGCTGCCCCAGCCCCCCAATTCTGCTGGGCCGATCTCTCCGTCTGGCTTGAAGAACGAGAAGAGGTCCTCAACCCCCCTGGCTCAAGTCAAGGTACAGTCCCGGCCCAATCTGGTGCGAGTGGAGTGGTGCTTGACCTAGTCTTCTCCACTTCCTTGTTCACTAAATCAGCTGTGGTAGGTACAGCAGCGAGCGAGCGAGAGCTCGCCACCGGTTCTCCTGCTCCGAGCCCATCAATCTGGGCTGCTTTTACAAGACACCCGCTCTCTCAAGCAGAACTCTGTGGACAGGGTTGCTATGGCTTTCCCTGCTCCTGGAGAGCAATTTTTGGAACACATGGTTTCTCATGACAGAGACTGGCCCACATTTTCGTGCATGTTACATTTAACTTGGACAGAACAGAGGCAATGACATCAGAGTCACATAATCTAAATATATTGATGAGGCTACAATGATGTGATGACTGCCCTTTGTTTCTTTTATAAGATCGACAGTCGGGTGCTTCGGAGCATATAGTGCTTTTCCATCAGTCCTCACCGATATATATCATCGTTTTGCTTTTTTTGTGCTGCGGCTGTAACCTAAAACACTTGCACATTTGGAAAAGTTTAGTTTAATATCACAATAGAACAGGGGTAAATCATTGAGCTGAACAGTAGTGTGTGCGTAGCGGCCGTAATCCTCTTCAGTTGCTCCGCTAAGCTGCTCCTCCGGGGCTTTTGGAGCTCTGCCCTTGGAGAGCGCCGCCATATATCAACATCTCAAAGCATACGGTAAGATCATTGGCAATTACACCGAGCCAGAATTCAGAGTCGGACGGGCATTTTTAGACACTCTACTTCAGTTCGTTTAGCCAACACATGTTGTATGAGATATGTTATCTTACTATTGATCAAAGATGTTGCGTGATTTTTGCCCCGTTAACTCCATATGTAGATACGCTGTGCTTAATTAGCTTGCAATCTGTTTGTTTGTCTAGTTGAAGCGTAATTGAACGACAAACTGTTATTGGCAGTCAGATTTGCAAAGAGCTGGGGGCAGTCTCTGTATGTGGCCCATCTGTTTGGACAGTACAACACTGCCAGTGAAATCTTTTTCTAGCCTACACAACATGCATTAATATGATTAGATGTGCTTTTAAAGTTGTTCTGGTGATGATGTTATTTTGACACAGTATACACTACTGTTTAAAAGTTTTGGGGTCAGTACGAATTTTTAATATCGCATTTTTTATAGGAGATTCTTGCTATATGCTCATCGAGGCTGCATTTATTTGATTTAAAAAAAAACAAAACAGCAATTTTGTGAAATATTATTACAATTAAAATAGAGTTTTCTATTTTATTATATTTTAAAATGCATTCCTGTGATGGCAAAGTTATGTCACATGATCCTTCAGAAATCATTCTATGTTGATTTGGTGCTCAAGAATTTTTTCTTGTTATCATCAATGTAGAAAGAGTTGTGCTGCTTACTTTTTTTTTTTTTTTTGGAAACCGTGATAAATTATTTTCAGGATTGTTTTAATACAAAGGTCAAAAGAAGAATGTTTATTTGAAACTTTTGTAACATTATAAATGTCTACTTTGACTTTTGATCAGTTTAATGCGTCCTTGCTGAATAAAATTAAGCTAATTTAATTTCGGCAAAAAAAAAAAAAAAAAAAAAAACCCTATTGGAACCCTTAGAGCGCAAATTAGAGCTGTTCTCCTCGTAGGGATCACATTTGTTCACCACAAAGACAACAGAATACACACTTAATTGTAATACATTCTGCCACAATAGCAACAAGCTCTCTAGCCTGATTGCATTTGTTTGAAACAGGATGTATTAGCTGTTAACCGTTTCTCTGGGGCCTGAGAGCAGGTGAGAAGATAAAGATGTGTGCTCAGACAGAGAGGGTTTTAATTAGCCCGAACAAAGCCTGGCTCTCACTGCACTAAGGAGCTACAGCATGGCACAGAGCCTGGCTATGAATACAGAACCCATGTCTTGGAGGAGTCGGACTAATTAGTCTACAGTAATAGCCTCTGGTGCATTGTCTTTTATGTAAGGTGGAAAGCATCTCTCTATTGGACGTCCCTGTTTTAACAGAAGCTTTGTGTCTTTTATGTAGGAGGAGGGAACGCAGCCTCTCAACCTGTCTGCCCGGCCCAAAACAGCTGAGCCCGTCAAATCCCCCACATCCCCGACACAGAGCCTCTTTCCAGGCAGCAAGAGCAGCCCGAACAGCCTGTCCAAGAGCGGAGGCATCCCCAGTCCTATCGGAGGAATGGGACGTGGCTCGTCTCTGGGTAAAACTTTGTATTTTGCCTGCTTTTACAGTTCTATGTAGTGAAATATTTTATAATTAATATCCTCACAACTGAGAGACTTAATTGTATATTTCGAATTCTTTGTAGTGTGGAATCAGAGAGCGAACTTGACAAACTCCTTTTAGACCCTGCCATTTTGACGCAGTAAAGATTAACGGATGCCATTGCTGTATATTTGTTTTCAAAGCTTGTAGTTCATCTCTCATATTAAGATTTTTTTTCTACTAACAGTTACTAAAAACAGTCTTTCATTAAAACGACACTATGTTGCTCATTTCCCTCCTCCTCTTGGAGTTGGGCTTTGAACACAGGCTTGGTGTTTGTTTTTCTACTATTTCCGAGATTTAACTGCCATCCCGCCTCACCTCACTTTGATCTGCTAATTACAGAAAGGCGACACACACTGAGATTGCTCCCTTAGTTTCCTGCTCCCCCCACACATGGAGTCGCCACACTTATAATGCACACATGCAGACTGTACTCACAAGACCTCCTACAGTACATTGTGTTTCACAATACGGAATATGTGTATTTGTATGTAAACCAAAGGTATTTGTCTCCACAGACATCCTGTCCAGCCTGAACTCAACTGCGCTGTTTGGAGATCAGGATGCAGTGATGAAGGCCATCCAGGAAGCGAGGAAGATGAGGGAGCAGATTCAGAGAGAGCAGCTTCAGCATCATCAGCAGGGAATGGAGGCCAAGCTGTCTGCCCTCTCCAGCATGGGCCTGAACAACTGCAGGGCTGATAAGGTGAGTGTGTGAGTGTGACTCCTGTGAACTGTGTTGGGTTACTACAGGGATTTTGGGTTCTGGAATTGCTTGAATTAGAGTTTAACCAACTTTTTATGTATATATATATATATATATATATATTAAAAAAAAAAAAAGAGCTGGGCAAATAGAAAAGAGTGTCAAATTTCATGAACTACTCTTTTATCTTTTACCAACAACACAGAGTCTCACAGATATTCATGTATAAAAATGATAATTATAAAAATTTACCAAAAAATAATTTTAGGGAGACCACTGTAATACACCGTAGCAAATAATAGTAGTAATAATACACAATTGAACCAGGCGATTAGTAATTAGTTTTTCATTAAATGAAAGAAAACATCGTATGTGAGAGTTTTTGTGTCGATAAATGTGTAGTTTAAGAAATGTCTTGTGCTTTTCTCTTTATTTTATTGTCAAAATTGCACAAAATCATTCTTGCAGGTAAGAAATCAAAGTAATGAACTCACAACCCAATTTTATTCATGCAATTTGCAATCAATAGCAGATTCCATTGCAGAAGTATATAGCCAACAAAACCGACTCTTGTTCCTGCCTTTTTCGCCTGAGGGTACAACAACAGCCAAAGCTCAAGGACTTGAGCCCACAGTGTTTTTTTCAGACATGATCTTTAAAACCAATCAAGGTCTTTGAAGCACGTCCAGAGGAGTGCCTTTGATTGACATTGGCAGGGTAGATGGTGGATGAGTGTGTGTGTTTGCATTTGTGAGCAAGGAGGACCATCGTAGTCCTCTGGTGCCTGGCCTGTGCGGGTTCAAACTGTGATGTCTCTGCCCAATTAAAGCATACAGGCAGCCCTCTTCAGCCCCTGGTGTGGGACAGGCCCACTTTGTACCGGGAGCAGGCATTCTCTCAGGGATTCCTTTTAAAAATATCTTCAATCAATGAGTCAATCAAGTAGCAGAAAAACAAGACACCACTACCATCTGATTGATGCCATATTGCCAGTTGGCTGTGAGACGCAGGCAGGAACTGGGAGTGGAGGCTCATTAATTTTTCACCACCTGATTACTTTCAACCAGCATCTTGAAGTAGGTCAATGTATATGTAAAAAAGTAGAGGGACTATTTTTCAATCAACTTAGAAGTCAGGGCGAAAGATGTGCCCCGATGTGGGTGGCATCGAAGGAAACTCTGAGACCCAAACGCATCCTCGATAAAGGCTGAGCTTAGTCATTTTTATATTATTGCTGCTTCTCACAGCAATTTACAATTCCTCTTTACTGCTCAGAATGGCATTGTGGAAGTCCTAATCCTGTTTTCTCAAACACAATGGCCAACTCTAAGCCATTATAATCGGAGATATCACCTAAGCCAGTGCATTACGCGCCATTCTTTTGAGATTTCACACTCTTTGTTCGTGTTCTTTGGAGGTGGATGCGGTATGTGAACATGCAGCCATCACCTGTGGCTGTCTCCCTCCCCACCTTTTTCCTTATCCTTCCTTCACCAGCCTCAACTCATCCTCTCCTTCCTTCTTTACCTCCAAAAATTGCTCTGGGGTTAGCTCATGGTCAGCCAAATGCGAGAATATGCCGCTACATGACATGAATGTTGCTCCAGCAATGGCTGAAAAGGCACGTTTGTCAACAGGCAGCACACACCTACGGCTGCATTGTTCTTAGCAGGCCGAGCTCAACGCCTTTTTTCCCATTCTTTTGTCTGACTCGGGTTTTGTCTTCACACGATTGTAAGGCCCTACCTTTTCACGTGGTTATTTGGAGTGGGGAGGAAATCAGTTTGGAGGTGGCCTGCCCACCCCCACCCCAAAGAAAAAGACGTTACGCTTGGGGCTAAATTTGTTTTCCCCGAAGGGCTTTGATGTGAGGGCAAGGTAATTCTGGGCAGCCAGCGGCGCAAAGAAAGGGGCAGAGGAGGGAATGACAAATAATAATTAGGTGCTCTATCAGTGTGAAAATATGACCAGTATGCCTGGGTTATCATTGTTGCTATAGGTCACAGAGCACATCACAAAGACTCCCTCGTTTTTTGAAGTATCATTTGCAAAGACTTTCGGGTTCTTTATTTCTTTCTTTCCATCTGAGTTTTCAGTTGCTCCCATATCTGAGAATGCAAGTTTATGACCTTAAAATGCGATGGAAGAAAATGGCAGGCCTCTTTTGTACTGTAGCCTCGCTCAGAAGACTGTCTGCAAATGATGATATCATAAAGGCAGCTCCACCTCAGTCTGTTGCTAAGCCAAACAGACGTATTGATGTCGCAAACAACCAGAGGCCAAACAGAAGCTGTATTTTCCTCCTCATATGTTCCTCATATGTCTCTGAAGTTCAAACGAATGGCACTGAGCTAATTCTAATGCAGACATTCATTCTCAGCACAATATGAAGAAGATCCCTCTAATTTTGGTATTGGGACAAGGCCTGATTCAAAGTTTTAATGCAATGAATTCCATGAAATTAAATCACATTAATCAGACTCAATTTGCATTGATATATATGCATGTTTGCTGAGAAAGTGCTAAAATGAAGATCATTTTGACTCAATTAATAGTTAGTAAAGTAGTTGTTAAGTTTAGGTATTGGGTAGGATTAAGAAAGAAAGGCAATAATATGTGCTTTATAAGTATTAATAAACAGCCAATATCCTAGTAATATGCATACTAATAAGAAATTAGATAATAGTGAGAATTGGACCCTAAACTAAAGTGTTAGCAAATGACACATTTTGTCTGCAATATTTCAATTGTTGTTAATATTTTATTGTAAATTTTGTTCTATGTATACATGCAGACTGACTTCTTTGGATGTTCTCACCTTTCACCTCTTTAAAGACACTTTGATAAATTGAAAAGTATTTTACAGTTAACACTTGGATCAGGGGCATGATCATTATTTTATTTTTTATTATTATTATTATTATCTTTATTGTATTTTTTCAAATTATTAATTGAAAAATTGGCAGGCCGAATTGTTTCACATCATCTTAGAATGCTTCATTGATACCTAAAAGCCAGTTGTAAAGTTAAGGCCACAGTAATGCCCTCTAGCCATATGTTTCTGAGGGGACACTTTACATGTCATGGGAAGAGCTACTACAGCCATGTACAAAACGGTAATGAACCGCCTGCTGTATATCACCCAGCGCTGCCAGCAGTCAGACAGTTGGCCTGTGCCTGCTGCTCGCGCCTAACGGACGGAAAAAAAAAAAGGCCTCTAAGTGTTCCAGATAAAAGCTTTCACTTTGGTCAGTTTCAGAATATTAATATTTCAGCACATCGCCTCACCTGACATAAATACTGAACGCCCTTTAATAACTGCCTTCCAGTCTGCTGTTTGGAAGTTTATCATAGTGAAAGCTTACGTGGAAGATTCTGGAAAGGTAACATAAATGGGATTAAGGAGAGGTTAAAATCATCTACTGGGGCTGTTGGTGGGGGATATTAAATATTGATTTATCCCGGTGTAACGACTGAGCTGAAGAGTGAGGCTAAGTGCTGCTTACAGATGGATCAATTCATCTTTTAATACAAAGTGTGTCCGTAGAACACAATGGAATGACCTGCATTCCTTTTTCTCTCACACAGAGCAATTTCACTCTCTCTGTGATGGAAGAGCATCTCCTTTGAGCCTCCTGTCTTTTATGTGCATGTGTAAAATATTCATGTTTCATGCTTGTTTTCTATTTGTCTTTTTTTTTTTTTTTTTTCTTTGATGTCCCATCAGTAAAAGAAAGCTTTTAACAATTTGCCTTTTTTTCAAATATTTATTAAAAGTACATTGTCTACAGAGGGCAGTTATACTATTGTATTATTTATTCCATGCTCAAAGTACATTTTTTCCTCTCTGGAAAGGACGCTGCATTGCACATTTCTAGATCAGTTTTATGCACTAGTTTTAAACTACTTTGTTTGATTGTACATTTTCAAATTGAATTTCACAAACCACCTAATGATAAGGTTCCACTCTGGAAAGAGCCCAGATTTTGATTTCAGATATTTCGCCCTTGCTAATAACCTACTTTTTGACAGATGTTGTAGTCCGATGGGGTCTGGCAAGGAGATAAAATATATTCTTGTGCTGACACTTCCCAAACTGGAATCAAAGGGTGAAAGGCCAGTGTATTAACCTATTGAGCATACGCCGGCCTCCCTGCCCCCTCCTCTCACCTACATTATTGATGAGTGGAATATTCACTTTTCTCAAATCCCAGAGCACTGGGCCACAAACATTTAAATGGAGCTTTGCTCACTCTCCTCGAAATCCTCACCCCCTACCTTTAGACCCGAAGCCAATGTTTGCTCTCGTTCCCTCCCCGCGTGTATGTGTTAGGGGCCCATTCACGCTTCCCTTTACAAAGACTTGGGGTATAATCTTGTCTGGTCTGCAGCCCTGGAAGCAATTTTCTACCCCTTTTTCTGCTGCTGTCTTGGAAATTGCCAGCATAGGTTATTTTTGGCCGCAAAATAAATCCTGCCGTACACGGCTTTGGCCGTCCAAAATTTGATTATATTCTGAACTCAAGCACAGCCCATAGCCAGCGAATGCCATTGTTGAGTATGCTTGCATTAATTCTTTGTTCCATTTGTTTGGGTATATAAATAGCATCTTTTTCCTAAACATGTGAGGTTGGCCGCACGTCTTGAGCTAGTTCTGAAACAATGCCATGCGTCTACTCTCCCATTATTTTCTCCCTTAAGTAAGTCATGACCGAAGCTCGCTGTGGTTGTGTAAAATCACGCAAATGGCCGAAACAGGGTAGTCATTCAAAAATGCAACAAGGCCCTATACTCCAGACCTGCGCAGCTCTGCTTACGCCAGAACAAAGCCGACATAAAGAATAGGCTCCAATGGGTCATTTATGTGGCACCATATTGGGACAAAATCCCTCCGAACAGGTGCATAAAGAACCCTCTGTCTCGCCGATCACGCGATTCCAAGTATCCATTATTATAAATAGATTGAATGATAAGAGCAGAGAAAGCGAGGTCCCTCTTAACAGATCCTTGAGGACCCAGTGAACAGTTCAGGGTCATTTAAAGCCAGTAAACCCATAGCAAAATCCAGAAGTGATGACCTCAACGCAGCGGAATAGAAAAACAGCGCCGCAGAGTTTCTTCTACAGCCGAGAGATGGACACGTATAAAATGCTCCATTTCCCCCGTGATGTCGAAAGGTCAGATGTTGTGTGTAAATTTCTCCGTTTTATAAGTGAGCAAGTTGTCAGTTTAACATAGTTATAGTTTAATGTGCAACCGTGCGGGATGAAAAGAAAAATATACTGTTACAGAAATGTCACAGTCCTCTCATGTCAATGTTTATAGATTAATTGATTCTGGAAGGTAAAAAGAAAAAATCTAGGATTGGATGCCACCGGTGGAGGGAGGTCGTAGCCCCAAACAGGCCCTGCCAGCGGCTGCTCTGGGAGCCTGCAAGCGGGGACTACCGCTCGGGTATAAAAACCGAGCAACCGCATGAAAGGAACTCTGGGCTCGGCGAGCAACTGCATGTGCTTTAGACTAAACGTTTTAAAACTACCAACTACTGGAAGGCTGCACAATTATAAATAACATTTTGATTGGTTACTGTAGGAATTGAAAGCAGATGAGGGGCAAAATAGAGCTTGTATAGGGCATTGCTTTGAATACAGATGGCTGAAGCAACCTATATTGCGGATACACACATTAAGAACTCATTGTAATAGGCTTTCAAAGCCTTCTTTTATTTTCTTTATCACTTGGATCTGTCAGCCAGGTGTGGAACTGACAGAACATGCTGTATTCTCAGCTTTCAGAGCCCGAACAAGGACATGGCACAAACAGTTAAGCACTTGACCATTGTGATTTTTTTTTTTTTTTTTTTTTTTAAACCATGTTATGATATTAGCCATGTGCACCTGGGTGACAGAAAAGGTAGATTGCTAAGTCGGCCAAGGCCAGTCGTTTGTTGTCTCACAATTGCCGTTATCTGGACCCGGCTGTAACAATTCAAGGCCATACGGCTGAAGCCAGGCTATTTTTACCACAGGAAAAGCGTCACTCTATGGCAGTGTGATGCGTAAGTACAGGGTAGACACCAGCACAATGCGCTCCTGCCCGAAATACATGAAATCTGCGGCCAGCGCTGCAGTCCTCAGGCACATGTTCTGCGGCCGAGCTGATTAAAGCCCTCTCCGCTGCGCTGACATGGGCTCCTCGCTCTGGCTACCATCCAGATGTTCAGAAGTTCCACCAGCCTTGCCATCGGCCCTTCTGCGTTATTACTTCAACGTGCAACCCTCCTCCGTTGAAAAACAAAATGCATTCTGTAACTGAATTTGAGGATGGAGGGGGAAAAAAGGATAGTGGAGGGGAGATTATTGTGGGTGTCTTTTTCCACTTCAGCTTAGGACTGTGTGGTTATAATTTTAGATGTGGGAATGAAGGGCTGCATGCTGAACTCATTTGAGGGAAGGGCAAGTCGTGCGCCAGAGAGGTCGTGGTTAGCATGGGAGGGGCACAACGTGTACCATGACATCTTTTCTTTTTTGCATTGTTTCCGTTTTTTTTTTCCTCCTAACCGCCCTTTCCCTTTCTCCTTCTCTCTGTACTTGCCGAGACTCGGGGCTCTTGCCATCTCGCTGCCGTAATGCACATTATAAATATCCTTTATAGCACAATGGTCACAGAGATCTGCTGGTAAGCATTTGCCTAACTGGATGGGCCTTTCTCAGGATGGTACACACCCTTTACTGCTCCTCTGTGGCAAAGTGATCAGTAAAAATTTAATGACACCATAAAATAATAAAAATGCCATTGATTTATCACAGCACTTGATGCAGACAGTAGTAAAGGCGCTTTAGCCCGTTTTCTTTTTCGAGTCTTCAAACAAAAAGCCTGCTGTTATGCATATAAATTATTTCTCGCGATAATTTGTACCTAATGCTGTGACATAAATTATGTAAGTTACAACCAATAAGTATATAAAACATAGTATATTAAATTGAATGGAAATTCATTGTACAGTGTTTGAAGGTGTGCACATCAGTTTTATGTTCTTGTTCACTCCATTACAGACTCCTAATACGCACTGTAAACAGTGTCTCTATCTCTCATGGATATCAGCACTTCTTAGGCATCAATGAACTCTCTCGCTCACTCCATTAAGTTAGACCCGAGACACTGAAGTGTCTAATCTCGTTTTCACGTACAATAGCTCTCATCCGGCTCATTCTTTAATTATTGCTCTGGAAAATGAGAAAGTTTAACGCCTAAACAGTATTTAATGAAACTCAGTGATGGATGCTCCTTGTTCCCCAAACTGATGTTTAATGATCATGACTTTATAAAAGGGGTTGATTGATCAGAGGGGGCCAGCTGAGCAGGGAGAAGGGGATGACACAAGCAAGTAATTTATAACACCCCTCCCCCCCTCCCCCTCACACACACACACACACACACACACTTAGACAAGTTGTTGGGCCCTTCCCTAGTGGACAGTCCACGGCGCATCGGCCATCACTCGTGCGACTAATCGCACATCAGTCAATTTGTCATTGGGTGCTGCGCCTCTTTCATTAAGTGCAATAATGCGGTCTGGTGATGAATACAGCAGTGTAGGAGGCTTTACACGGAGCGTGGCACACCATGCTAGCGCTCCAACTTATCTTTACAAAGCCGCCTGAGCCCAGCGGGGACTGCTACATATGTCATAATTAGAAAACACTTAAATAAGCAAGGCAGAGTCAAGACAGGCAGCTCTTAATGACAGGCCATAAGCAGGTAGTGGTTAATTGTACATCAGAATCACTCAGATGGCCATAAATAATGATTGTTCCATCAAGCGTGGTGGTGGGAAATTGCGGTACTCTCTCTCTCTCTCTACAGCTCTTCTCTCTTTCCCTCGGATGCTTGTGCCGTGTTTTTGAGTAATAGTAATGGTTTTCAGAGGGGGAAAAAAAAGATCAGTAGCAGATATTTAGTTTTGAGCAAATATGTTATCAAGTAGACAAAAGATAATTCTTACATTTTTTCTATTAAATGAATTTGTGGCAGCTCAAAGCAGCATTTATTATTATTATTTCTACGTTATTTAATGCCGGTAAAAGTGCTGTGTTTTCTAAATACTGTACACTACCGTTCAAAATGTTGGTAAGATTTTTTTTTTTTTACGTTTCTGTTTGATAGTATTACAATTTCAAATTGTTCTTTTCTATTTTAATGTATTTTAAAGTCTGCTCTGGTCCAGAGACACTATAGCACAGAGCATCGGATCATCGGAAAATGTATCGGACCCGTTTGAATTCTCCACAGAATGCTGTATTTTTAAAGCGATATGTAGGAAAAGTAGTTAGATTAAGAGGAAACTGCCGCTTTATTGAGCTCAGTGGCTTTGGCCGAGCTGTGACACAATCAAAATGCTATTGGCTCATTTTTCAAAAGGGGAGGAGCTATTCAGTATTTCCCACCTCTCTTCCTGTTTCAGTGGAAATTATGTCAACACATTGAATAATGCTGCATGTTTCAAGGCACTTCAGTGGGCCTTTAAACTTTTGAACAGCCGTGTATGTATTTATATGATAAATAACTATAATGGGCCTTCTTTACATACGAAAAAAGGCATGTTTGTGCTGAAAAAAATGACAGGGCTAGTTAAGTGCATTTTGAACCTAGTTAAACTGGCGGTTAGTGAACGTGACACAGGTCTTCATGCTGAAATAGCACATACAAACATGCCTGAACCGTTTAGTGAGTTTGCCCCTCAGTGATAATAAAGTCTGTTTAAAGTGACAACAGCAATAAGCACAGAATACTCCCAAGTAATCGAGTTATTGACAAGTTGAGCCGGAGTGATAATCTTTTGCTGTGCGAAGAGCTTCCACGCTCCATGGGCTCCCCAGCGGCAAAAAGAGCAGAAAACAAACAAACGAGCAAAACGGCCAAAGCAGCGCGGCTGAAAGATTAATGTGTACGTTGGTATCTGTGTCTGCGTCTGTGGCAGGGGAGCTGTTAGCATTGTGTTGGGAGGCCGCCCGAGTGTCTGTTCAAACTGTGTGTGATAGGCATTCTCTGAAGAAAAGACAATTCAAGCACACCTTTTGCCTGAGATTGAATGCACACCCTGGGAGAAGAACAAACGCTCTGGGGCCGACTCACCATATAACGCGCTTTGCTTTTAGCATCTTCCCGCTCCATTCGGAGGGGGGAGAGATTACTTGTATCATGCCGAGTCAAAGTGTCCATCTCCTCTTCGAGTCTTTAGAGAGAGCGAGACGGGTCTCCACTAATGCCCTGCCGCACTCACGGCAGAACTAGGTCATTTAACAATGGGCCAGAGCAGCGGTCGGCCCTCTTCCTCTGCATAATACATTAAGTCTAATGTGCTGCAACCATTCAAGAGGATCCCCCAAAAGCTATTATTTTATTCTGTAGATGCACA
Source organism: Opsariichthys bidens (assembly GCA_037194245.1). Lineage (NCBI taxonomy): Eukaryota > Metazoa > Chordata > Actinopteri > Cypriniformes > Xenocyprididae > Opsariichthys > Opsariichthys bidens. The sequence continues at coordinate 4,750,150 of CM074280.1, forward strand.
CGGACATGACATTTAATATTGTCGCACCGGCGACGAATGACAGGGGTTTATTGTGCATCAAGTGCGACATGATGCCAAGTGTAATCTGAACAGAGAGCAACACGACAAAAGGGAAAACACGGCGTGTTCCTCCGAGCATGAGCCTTGAATAAATGATAGACGGGGAGCTCAGGACGGCAGAGACAGGGGCATGTACTGCAAAGATTAGAGAGCGGAAAAGAAAAAAATAAGCTGAGCATTTCACTGGAGGTCCCAGGCTGCATTGTGTGCTCAGGATCTTTCAGTGTGTTGTTTCTAAATCCTTTTTAGCAGAGTGTTTCAGACTCTTATCGGTACAAGTCCCTGCAGATGAAGACAGTAAGAAACTGCAGCTGTGTTAAAGATGACTTGACATGGGCATGCGAAGAGCACGTGTGTCCGGCAGGGTTACTATCGTTTTTATTACTTATGTTATTATTACTCACTATTATTATTATATTTTATATACATATTTATTACATCAATAATTTAACTTTATAGACCCACAATTTCACAGAATGTTACAATTTAAACAACATCAAGCAAAAGTCTCAATTTTGAATGAATCTGAGAGCTCTGAATAAATACCATTTTCAATATCAAACGTAAAGAGAAACCAATCATGTAGAGAGGAAAGTGTGAAATCTGAACCAAAATTTTCTGTCATTTTTTTGCAGGAAAGGTCTCATTATGACAGCCTCGGCCATCACCTGGGCAAACTGGGCGAGGACGGAAAGATCGGTCACAGAGTCATCGACCTCACCAGGCCAGAGGACTTCGACGGTAAATATCTCTCTGTAGTGTTTCAAAGCATGACTTGACTTCTCACGAATGTTGTTCGTTCTGCGTTGTACCCTTGCAGAGCATTACCATATATCTAACGCTACTTGCTTGTCGACTAGGAATGAGGAATGAGGTCAGGTACAGTTCAGTCACATGATTAGATTGAATAGATTCCACAGTTGCTCGGCCACTGTCAAGGGAAGTTGATGGAAGTAATGCCGTGTGCACGGCTGTTTAAAGTTTTTCACACCTAGTTCTTGATGACAAAGCATTGAGACAATGCTGGCCCTCTTCCAGGACCAGACTCTGTTGCCAGAGCTCATGTTTGATGTGCTGGGTGTGGAGGTGTAAACGCTGATAGAACTTACATGACAAGACGTCAGCTCCTTTTGCACCCTCTTCATAAACAGTGCGTGTATATGCACCAGTGTTTTATATTGTAATAACAGTTTTCGTGGAATTCCTGAGCCAAGATATGGAATAATAAAAACATTCCATTCTGTATAATGATGGGTATTATCTATAATAATAAAAAAAACAGTAAGGGGACAATCACTTTGTTGTTGTTGTTGTTGTTGTTGTTGTTGTTGTTGTAAGATGATAACTCTGTTTATAAGCATGCTAAAACCTAAATTATTTATTTTGGCCGGATAGAAACGGAGTCTGTAAATAGAGGTTTAGAGATGCCGTTTTTTCTGGTCTGGCAGCATCTGCTCTGACCAGACCAGAGCAAATCCACGCCAAGAAGCCTGTCCCACCCCTCTCAGATCAGTGAGAAAGCTGGGTCCTCCGACATGGTGGGAACTCGTCTCCTGTGGGCTCTGAAGCAGGGTTGAGGGCACACGTCCACCCAAAAGAAGCACAGTTAAAGTCCTAAGTGGAGGTGAAGGAACATAGAACGTCCCATCAGTTAACTCCCAGTACAGACAGGATTAGTGGGCCTCAGAGGTTTCTCATTCCAGTGGACAGGCGCCACTACGAGTGCTAAGAGCCATCCCCATCACCATCTTCCCGCAAACACATCGAGATGAAGGATGAGAACGGCATTTTATGATGATACGCCCCACATTAAATAGTCTCTTTTACAAGTAGAATGTGTTTACCCGTTGGGAAACATGGAGTGTTTACTTGTGTGTTTTTGTGTTTAGAGTCTTTTTTGATAAACCAAGTCAAACAAATTCCATTCCTTTCCCTGAACATTTGAGGAATGTAAGCGCCATGTATGTGACACCTCCGCTTAAAAAAGGAAACCCTTCGTCCTTTTTATTCCGTTTATTTGCCACTAGTCTTTGTTTTAATACCCCGCTCTGTTCAGAAGCTTTGGGGCTTCGTCAATAAAGCTAGCTATTTTTTTTAATGCACTTTAAATGATTTATCAGCGGAGTAGGAAACTACCATTTGAGAATTAAATTTCTTGACACTTTAACAGGGCAAACGGACTCATACAGTAACTGCCATGGAGAGCAGAGGAAAATTACTGAGTGGGTCCATAACGGCAGCATGTTTCCCTGTACGGAGGTCCTGCCTGCTGAAAAGACACGTTATATTGGAAAAGGCTTGGGGTGTAAAACAGCTCTCTGTCATTGCTACAACTCGCAGAAAGCTTTAGGTTGCTTGAACTAATATTTGTGAAGCATGCAGCAACCAAATTAACAGCTGCCAAATCTCTAACGAGAGAGAGAGGCCATTGGAAAATAACGGCGGGGTATGGAAATAGATAGAATTTCCTTCATTTCGCAAAAAGCCACGAGCCACATGCATCAGCTCACCGCAAAGTCATTAGGTCTTTTTAAGCTCAGATGAAAAACATTAACTAATACCACAAAAGGCTTTAGTATGGCCCCTTTGTTCATTCACATATGGCTGCGTATGAGTTTTGTTTGCCGAGCGGGTCGGGCCGTGCGTGTGTTTAAACTGTCTCTGTCAGACGGGGGTCTTTGGAGAACAAAGGGTGTGTTGAGTGATTCCAGGGGCAGGAAGTCGAGGTAATATCAGCACACTTTTGAGAAAATGCCGGCCAAAATGAACGTTGGCCAGGATTGATTAACTGCTTGACTTTGTAATCTCTGAGCTATGTTAATGCTGTATTATCTATGCATATGGTTAAATTGTGGCAAGGTTATCGCTGAATTATTGTAGGGTAGCAAGAACTGCAGTCAAAGCAAAGGAACCAAAATGTCTATCAGACGTTTTTTTTTGTTTTTGTTAGACGATCGTTTTATAAACAAGTATGAGAAATGGCACGAGAAACACCACTCACTACTTGCACTACTTTTTAAAAGTTTGGGGTCGGTAAGATTTTTTAAACCTCATCAAGGCTACCTTTAATTGATCAAAAATACCGATAAAAAAATAGCAATATTGCGAAATATTATTACACGTTAAAATAACCGTTTTAATAACTAATTTATTATATTTTAAAATGTTATTTTACATAACTGAAGTTACTCCGTCCTCAGTGTCACATGATCCTTGGAAATCAATCTAAAATGCTGATTTGGTGCTCAAGAAACATTTCTTATTTTTATCAAAATGGTTTGGGTTTTTTTTTTTCAAGATTCTTTGATGAATAGAAAGTTGAAAAGAACGGCATAATGTAACGAACAATAAGGTATTTGGAAGTCCGTTTCTGCCTCAAAGTATAAAATAAATCATGCAAAAAATATAAAGTTTTAAATAAGGAAAAAGGCACATTGTCAGAAATAGTCATTATTATCATTACTCTAAGGCAGAAATGGGACGCCATGGGTCGATCATACATACGTGAATTTGCTCAGAGAAAGATGGCGAACACTTGTGTGTGGCTGCCTATACAACAAAGAGACCAGGCATTCTTGTGTCTGTCTGTGTCTTCCCAGCATTCCCACTGCCAGTCCTTTACTCAGTTTTACTGTCTCTATCTGCACCTCAGCCCGGCCTCTACAACCTAGGCCTTACACAAAATCCAGGGCGAGATGCATGAGAAACAATAGCTTAAAGAAAGGTGCACTTCCACATTGCGCGTACTTTTATACATATAAACTCCAAATTTAGAATATTTGGAATTGGAATTCCAAATATCCAGCTGGGTGCAACCCAGCAATTGGCATGTTAAAGTGGTGGGCTTATATGACACGTAAGTTGTAATGATTTAATTAGCACAATATGAGTGACATGACATGAATGGGAGAGCTGAGCATTGTGTCATATCTGCCCGTGCGCGTTAGGAGAGACTCGCATTGTCAGCCCCGAATACCTTCACGGAAAGGCGTCTCTTTCTTTATTGGATCGTCCGCAGAGGGCCCGACAGGTTTGCGTGATTGTTGCTTGTTTCTCCAAGCGGATTCTTGTGTGACAGTCTGTGAGTGCCTTCAGAACAAAAGGCTAGCTGCAGCGAGAGCCTGAGAGGCTCAGCCTTTTGGCTCCGTTCCGCGTACCATCGAGTCTGGGCCTGCTGCAGGCAGGTGTGCCGGGCCGCGGGGCCCCTTTCACTCGCACACTTCCACGCAAGCGCTCTCTCTCTTTCTGTGTAATTCATACAGTCCCCCTCTGCTCTCCCTCCTGTTCATCGGGAGAGACAAATTAAATGGAGATTCTTGTATCGCTCTGTCATGTTGGGCACCGGGTCTCATAAATCACAATAAAGTCGATTAGAAGCCTCCTGCCGTCTCGCGCCCCCCACCCTCACGCACCTCAGGGGGTCTCCCGTGGCATCCTGAAACATCTGCATTTATTTACACAATAACACACCTAACTAGGTGCTTCCTAAAAGAGCCGCACGGGGGGAAAAAAAACGTCAATTAATGCTAATTTGTAAATGTCAGAGGCATGTAAGCTTTCTTATTAAACAACAACAAGCGAGAGGGGAAAAAAAAAAAGCAAAGGGTTGTAAATTGCATGTTGTGGATATGGGGTGACGTCGCGCGAGCCGACCTCGCTGCCAACTCTTTGGCTGCTTTTGATTAAGGCACATCATGATTGCAGTGGGGTGGGGGGCACGGACCACCCGTGTCTGCGAGCGGGGCTCCGTGCCAGGGGCCGCCGCTCGTCCCGCGGAGCACCGGCACTCTCTGAGCTGGCTCTCATTCCTGCGGTCCGCTCAAATGACTGCGAGCGCTGAGTCTGTGTCTGCTGACGCACTACAGCAACAACAGGGCATGAGATGATTATTACAACCAGCCCCGGTCCCTCTCGCCCGCTCTCAGCGAAACGGAAAAATGAATCCGATCTGCAATTTAAAAGTCCAGCTGCAGGTTTCCTGCTTGTAAGCTGCTCACCTCTGCCTATATCTGCATGCATGCCAGTATATAAATTGCTGAATCAGTGTCAGTGGTAAAGTAATGGCACGGGGCGAATCGTAAATTAGAGCCGGCCATCCCCCCTGAACAGACAGTGGCGGTCGTGTCTGGGTGAGGTAGCCGAATGAGCGAGCAAGCGTTGGCAAGGTAATGAATGCCTTCATCTGGCCCCGGCAGTCAGCAGATTGCCCAGCGTTGATGGATACTGTCAGCCCTACGCCACACTACATTTCATTGCACAATAAACATGGCTGTCAAAGCCAAACAAAGTGAAATCAATTTATCCTGCACGGTGAGCGCGTGCTAAATGAAATTAATGTACTGTGCGGGGAACGCTGTCGCCGTATTATCCCAACGAAGGGGGCTGAGAGAGGCTGGGACGAGGCGGCTGCTTGTAGTGCGTTTGTTGGTACAAAGTTGTGGAGAGGGACGATCAGAGAGAGCCTGACTGATGCAGCATGACTGTGTGGAGCTGGGCAGCCAGATAAACAGCAGCCCTTTCTGGATTATTATGATTGTTAAACATGGCATGTGTAAATGGATCTTTTGGGCCCTGTGTAAAGCCATTCTGCCCAGCAGGGCCTGGAGGATAGAGCCTCCTGCTGGCTGCCTGAAACTTGGACTTTGTCTCTCTCTCTTTCTCTCTCTCTCTCTCACGGTCCCAGTGTGGCATGAGTGTGTGTGTGTGTGTGTGAGAACAGAGAAGGTACCTCTCCAACACTGCCTATTTTCCCGCTCCTCCTTTTCTGAGCAGAGAATAATCTCAGTATTCTGGTGCTTTAGTAGCGGTACAGTGCCAAGATCCATTACATAGCTGGAGTTTTTATTTTGTTTATCAACACCATTGATAATAGAAATCAAAAGCAGGTACCGTGTGCCAAGATTTGAAGTTTCAGGGTCCTAATGAATACACATCACATGTGGATGATGAAATATTCATGGCTGATTCCAAGCCTTCTTATCCAGTTTTTGGATCATTAAAGATGTATCGTAGCATATGGGAAGGCTTTTTTTTGTTTGTTTTATTTTTCAAGCCTTATTTATCAACATGTTTTTGTTTGTTGAAATATTCATACAGCTTTTATTTAATTCTTTCACATCTTACATATAAAAGGAAGCAAATGCGCATGCAAACAGAAACATTTTCACCCTGCTGTAAAGTTAAATACAGAAACTGGGGGACATACATGCTGATTGTGAATGGCCTGATTGAGGAGTTTGCTCTGTATCTCACACACACACACACACACACACACACACACACACCAGCCCTCGTTCACTTAACTCTACATGCGCATGTATGTAATGCTGGTGATCATTTTTATACAGAAACCTAATTTTGTTATTTTATATATATATATATATATATATTTATTTTTTTTTTTTATTAGTGACCCTGCAAAGTTTTTTATCATGTCCAAGTAACAAAAATGGTAGCTGGAATTTGTTCTGTTTGGCCTAGATGAGATTATAAGATATATAATTTATTTTCCGTCCCATGTTTAACCACTAAGTCTGCCTTTTGTCATGGCTCTGTATGTGTTAGCAGCACATTGAGAGCAATCACATGGAGATATATGTTTTGTCAGGCACTGCCCCTCTCCCCGAATTTTACCTCCTTTACACAAACACCCTTGTGCCACATTTGTTATTCAGAGCATTACCGTTATTACTCATAGCGGGAGAAGCATTACGACAGCCATCCAGAAATGTACGCCTGTTCAAATGTACGAACGCTGCGACCCAGACAAAATATTTAAAAGGCATTATAGTGAGGGTCCTCCTAGTCTGGTTTGAGCTAGTTTTCACTCATCGGGAGTTCCTAGACCAACAATGCCGTCTTGTTCTATGGGCTTGTCCCATCCAATTCTGGGATGGGCATCCTGGAATATGAGGTACGACGGCAGGCCTCCCTTCTCTGGTTCAGCTCCAGTCACACTGATGTGCTGATGGATGCCCTGCACTACTAAGTTGATTAACGGTTTGCACCCGCTCTCTCCTTCTTGCTCTGGTGTTCCTAGGGTGTAAGGAACTGAATGGCTCTGCAGATAAACCACATCAGTATTATTGTTGGCCAACAGGAGGCGCCAGCACTACCGAGGCACGGGTCTACAGGGAACCCCGGGGAAGGAACAGCAACGAACCTCACATCAAACGGCCCATGAACGCCTTCATGGTCTGGGCCAAAGATGAGCGCCGCAAAATCCTTCAGGCCTTCCCAGACATGCACAACTCCAACATCAGCAAAATCTTGGGTAAGTCAAAGCCCCCCAAATCAATCACGACCAGCAGCCATGGCCTTCTGCGTTGGCCTTTCCGTTTTCGTTTGGGATGACGCCATACTCCATACGAATAAACTCCACTGGTGTCTAGGGAACTATTGTGGAGTGCTTCAGAAACTACTGAAAATGTCTTTTTGCTTGTTTTGGATCACACCAATCCAGTAGTCTTTTTTTTTTTAACACAGTCGTTTAAAGAGTCATTCTACTTACTGAAATGACTTTACTATCTTTCGGAGTAACCACTGAAGGAATGATTGTCATTAGCTGTATGTTTTCATTCAAGCTCTGAAATAATTATTATCAAAAAATACTAGAAATGTATGAAATGTGTTTCTATTGTAGTTTAAGCACAGGTTATCTTATGAAATAATAATAAAAAAAAAGTAGTAAGCATAATTTACATTGTAAAAATTTGTATTCATATTGGCGTTTCCACATAGGAATTTTAAATGAAATGCCAAAATTCACATAAACATAAAAAAACCGCAAGAAAACGGATATTGATCTGATCTTCTGAGGTTGTTGTATGACAATTTTGAAATATTTTATTGTATGAAATTATATTTATTGTATATATTATATTATATTGTATATATATATATATATATATATATCCTTTTAATGACGCTGATAGTATCAGTATGAATTAGGGCAGCTGAAACACTGAACCTCTGTTGAGGTAAAGGGAGGGTCTGTTTTTACCAAACTAAAACAGCCCACTTTTTTTGGACCGAAACCAAGACTTACAAAGACTAAAATGTAGCTGAATTGCACCATTAAGAGAGACGGTGAGTGTCATGTTGATTGACTAGATATTTCAGCATGCAATACACCGGACCTTGAATTGCACAACATATGCAAACGAGTACCGCCACGCCAGTTTTTCCCCTCTTAGCAATCAATAAACAAGCTTCTCAGCATTACATAGCTACTAAGCAAAACGTATGTTGTGAATAAGATGTTCGGGCTATTACCACACCTGCCTAATCTTTTGCAAGTAATTCCACACAATTCAATGCATCTCAAACAGACGAGCACGGTTAAACTTGATGGCGTGCTGCCCGCGGGAGCAGCTCAATTAGATGGATTTAGTGGCTGTCACGTGGGCAGTGTTTGTCATGAAAAATGACAGGGCTAAATGGGTCTTGTCCCCCAGTCCAGAGAGTCAATAGATCACAGCAACTAAAAGTCCCGTCAGCCTGGACGTTCTGAAGGCTGAAGATATTTACTGGCCTGTTGTTTCCACTAATGCAGCAACAGTTACAGTCATGCAGTTACCCTCCATTCACAAAAGCAGTGCTTGCCTCAGAATAATGCAGTTAAATTGTTCTACAACGTGTTTTAAGCTCATTTTGTCTCTCAATATACATTTACATATAAATAGCATTAATTCTTTGTTTGAAATGTATTGCATTGAATAAAAAATGGATTTGAAATAAAATGTAGCTATAAAATATTGTTTGAAGATTTGTATCGCTCTCAACTTCTCACCTGTGGTCAACAGGATCTCGCTGGAAGGCCATGACGAACCAGGAGAAACAACCGTATTATGAAGAGCAGGCACGGCTCAGCAAGATCCATCTGGAGAAGTATCCCAACTACAAGTACAAGCCCCGGCCCAAGCGCACCTGCATTATCGACGGCAAGAAGTTGCGTATCGGCGAGTACAAGCAGATGATGAGGTCGAGGAGGCAGGAGATGAGGCAGTTCTTTACTGTGGGGTAGGTGCATGGCGGAAAAAAGGGCGGAACAATAGCGATGGCAATAATAAAAACAATAGCAGGCGGCCCTCCAAGGGACCCTGCCCTCTGTTAAAACCCTATAGACAGCAGGTAATGGCTCCATGCCGTGTGCCAACTCCTGGTGCACAGCCAGTGACCTTCTAATCAGGTTGATTGGAGTAATTCAGCCACTTAGCTCATTTGTCACGTTATATGGCCCTCGCACTTAATTTTAATATACGCTTCAAAGCAAAGCGAGCGGCGCCTTTTGTTGCGCACGCTCCCTTTGTGATTGTATGCTGTGGTAAATTTATTTTTTTCTCGGAGGAGGGGAAATGCACGGTATGGCCCTGGGTTGAATCCCATTGACAAAATAGTATTTTCTTTCAGCTGCTTGAAAGTGGTGGTTTATCACATTTAGACGGTAACAGAGGGCAGCGGGACTCACGTAGCCATTATTTTAGGATATTAGAGTTGAGTATGAATGTAGAGAGGGCTGCAGGGCAGATGTTTGGAGCACAACTCTATAATTTACTGCGTGTGGTGAGTGAAGAAAATGCCTGCTCCAGGTGTTTCCACTTCAACAGCAAGAAATACGAGCGCTGGAGTATCAATCAGCCTGTTAAAGATCAGGAGACTGTGTCTCTACCAACCGATTGGCTTTGTCGCCCTGAAAGAAATGAGTGTCATTTTCACAATCGTTCCCGAATCGTTGTCGCTGATTGGGAATCATTTGTACAGGGCTACTGGTTTTAAACTCCCCAAGCCTTACGTTCTTTGACCGGCGTTTGGGTCTGTACATTCTTTCCATTCTCTTATTCCCCTAGACCGTAATTGTTTTCCTTGAGAAGCGTTACACTTGTCATCCGTCTCTTAAAAGCTCTTAAGCTCCTTTGAGCTTTGCACAAAGTAAAAGCACGCTCTAGCTCTTCATAAGCATAAAACTGTCTTTCTCCTGTGTGTTTCTTCACCTCTGTATCAGGCAGCAGCCACAGACACAGATCCCCATCACCACCAGCGCAGGCGTCGTCTACCCTGGTGCCATAACCATGGCGACCACTACGCCCTCCCCTCACATGACGTCAGACTGCTCCAGTGCCTCGGCCAGCCCCGAGCCCACCATCCCCGTCATCCAGAGCACCTTCAACATGAAGATGGAGCCGGGCACCATGGTGCCAAATGACCCAGTGAACAGAGAGGACGAGATGGACATGTACGAGGACTTTGAGGACGAGCCCAAATCGGACTACAGCAGTGAGAATGACACACAGGAGCCGGTCAGTGCCAACTGAGGCAAGAACACCCTGTGAAGAATATCCTTTTAGGAGAGGGAAGACTGAAGAAGATGAAAAAGAGAACATAACGAACAGAAAAAGAAATCGAAAAACTTGTTTCTGATGATATACGTTTTGGGAGCCAGCATGCAGATGTGGCTCCTTCAGATTTAACAGCTATTGGTCTTAAGTGTTTCTCCGAGTGTGAAACAATTTGATTTGTTTTTATTTTGGCTTTTTTTTTATTGTTTTGTTTTTTTTTGTTTTGTGTTTTGATCATGGACAATTTGGGTTATTTCCTACGACATTTTTGAATAATAGGACTTGACAATAGAAACATTTCATATGAATGCATAACTCACAGTCTTACTCAAATTCATATGGATTTACAGATCTATTTGTTGAAACCTTTTTGTTCTTTTGAAGCGTACATTACTGTTTTCAATGGGGTTCTATATCTCACTCAGGTATGCTGTACCAGCCAACAGCTTGTGAATGTTTTTAATCAGAACTATTTAAAATGAAAAAGACAACAACACTTCATTTGACATTTCATAATACGATAAAACTTAACTGACGAAGTCCTTACATTTGCTGAACCATAGAGGGAAAGCCTAAAACTCCCCATTATTATTGTTATTATTAGTATTATTATATTATTACATTTTTTTTTTTTTCTTTTTAAAAGTCCAGATGTGCCAAACATATCATAAGCTTCCTGCTCTTAAATCTTATATTTGAAAGTCTTAAGGGAGAGACTGCATGAGTCTTAGACAATCCTTGCAATCTTATCTAGAAATCCCACTTTTTTTCCCCTCCTCTCTCCATTGACTACCATCTTCAAATGCTCAGGAACTAAGAGCGTTATAGTTTTCCAGGAGGTTCAATGCAGTGATCGTCCGACCACCGGCCACGTCTAGTTCAGTCTTACCCGCTCGGTTCTTAATCACAGTGATTGTAATCAGGCCAGAATGCCAAGGGGCCAAATGGCATCCAATCTGCAGAATTGGACAGGCAGCAAAAGGCAGCTTTGGTGTTTTACAATCACAAATTGCTGTTGTACAATATGTACACGCACATTCTGCTAAAGTCTTTAGCCCCGTTTTCCAGGGCAGCGAGTTTAAAGTCTTTTATTTACACTTAAGTCTTGTGGACATTGTAATCTTAACTGACATAAAATAGTCTTAAAGTCCTTTGGGCTTCTGCAATTTGTTCATCATTAAGTCTTAACAGAGCGTCCAGTTTATTAGGATGTTTTGGCCAGTTATGCATAGGAGAAGATAAACTAAACTAATAATGGCACTTATTTTCCAAATTTTCTATATACTGTCTAAGGATATTTGGGTTTAAGATGGTTTAATTGTATTTACATTTAAAATATATATATATATATATATCTATATATTCTGAAATGAACAGATTTGAAAATGCACAGACAAATCTGCTGTATTTTGTTGGCAATTTAAATCATTTTACTTGGATTGGATCTTTTTTAGCACTTGGGGGGGGGGGGGGGGGGGGTTGCACCAACAATTCATAATCAAAAAGCACAGTTTTGCTCCTTTTTATTCGGTCCTGCAGCTCTACTAAATTATCCGCTCGTTCCGGCGTGTGGAAGGACAGCCAAGAAGCAGCCAGCGGTCAGGGCCTCTTGTTTTAGACTTTGGCCCTACTGAAAGCTCCTACAGGGTGCGAGTGCCATTCACCTCCACTCACCTGACCTCTGCCCAGCACACACCCTGCCTCAAGGGGCTGCCATCTGGCTCCCGGCATCAGTCCGTGCCCAGGAGAAAGGTAGCGAACAATGGAGACGAGGCCCATGTGGTTTATTGTGCCCTCTCTCCATCAAAGCTCTAGCGAAAGGCCGCGGCCAGAAGCAGCCACGAGGTGCTAGCGAGCAGATGGAACAAGTAGATCAAGCTGTGGGGGATTATTAAAATGACTGACGAGTCGGTATCATCTGAAATACGGCATTATTAATGCATGAGTCCCGCTATTTTGCCTTTGCCCTTGAACCTGTCTGTTGCATTGGTAACCCAGAGATTAGAATAGACAGGAAATGTCACAGCGAGGCTGCTGGTCACTGCATTACCTCTAAAAAGGTCGAAAAGGTACCGATGACTATTTAGCGCTTACTTCTCCCAGCAGTTGAAGCCATCACTTTTGTTTTCAGCACCCCTCTTCGAAAAGCATTTACTTAATTCATAGAAGTTTTGAGCACTTCTTTAGAAGCTTGTATTTGTACCTTTTATTTTGTTGCTTTTGTTTAAGTTTGTTGTGATTTTTACCTGAGGTACAATACTTGGCTGGATGTCCCCTGACATGCGCGTTCAAAATTTTTTTTTCTTCCTTGCTTACAAGCCAACGTTTATTGTTTAAAAGCTGTTATATCTGTTTGCTGGTGGATTGGTTGATTTGTACGTGATTTGTACATATTTCCTTGACCATGCCAAGCCAGTTCTGTAGGCTGGTAGCAGACAAAGGACTGTTGTTGGGACTGAAACTTGATTGCGCTTGTATAGATTAAAAACAACAACAAACAAAAAAAAAGAAGAAAAGAAAAAATTCTCACACGGAGACAATGATTCAAAAGTGTTACAAGCACTGGATATAAATGGTATTTTTATCGATTCTGACTAATGTGAAGCCGTTGTGCGAGGAAAAAAAACCTACATGAACAAGTCACCTGTTTGGACTCATGTGAGCGCGCCTCACCGTTGCCAGATTTGAGTCATTTTTCTCTTGACATATTTTGTTTATTTATGCAAAGACACGTGATGAATGAACACTTTGTTTAAGCTCCAGTGCTGCCTAGGGGAGAAAGAGCAGTATACTCGACGGAGAGGCTCGCGTAGTGACTGGCCAACTGAGACACACCGGACTTCAGTAGCACATTTTAATGGTCATGTATGTTTGTGTTGTATATTGTATTTGAAGCTCTCTAGTGCATAGACATTTTATTGTATTTATTAGCCATTATTGGCTCTAAAAGTGTCAGTAGAACAGAATTAAAGGACAATCAGAGAACAAGAATAAAAACAGTGAAATTTCGAAATGGATTGGAGCTCAAAACAAAGTTTCTTTTAAAAAAAAAAAAAAAAAATCTCCATCTCATTTTTTTTCTTTTCATTGTAAATATAACATAGGAAAATAGAATTTATTTTTGTTCATGGATACTTACTGAAGTATAAATTATGTATTTGACTTTTTTCTTATTTGTTTGTGTGTGTGTGTGAGTGTGTGTGTGTGTGTGTGTTTTTGGTCATTGTACTTAGAAAAAAGAACGAAATCACAAACTGACAATTCACTGTACCTCATGTAGTTGCTGAATTCACATCCCTGTTGATTGAATAGTATTGGAGAAACAGCTGAGAACATCTCACGTCGATGTGTTTCAGTGATGAACCTCGCACTCCATGCTGAATTAACCAGCCATTTGCTAAGTTGTTAATGCACTCTGTAGCAAAGGACAAATCTTGAAATTCATGTACGTAATTCTTTTTTTTTTTTTTTTTTTACAAACTGTTTTCTAAATGTTAAGGTACTTGCTGAAGTTATATAATAATTGGTTATGTGCCAAATTTGAGTGAAAGAACATGTACAGTAATTGTGGGGCATGTTATACAGTACAGCACCATCTGAAAACATGTGAGTTTCTCGGTGAGCATTTAATCCATTGGGGATGTGCAAATATTTTTTTTTTTTTTTTTATGCTGCACAATGCAGACCCACTCTGTGCATTTTGAGGTTTTCATACAGTATTTTGCTCTGTGTTGCTTCATAGTGTTTAATAGACCATTTCCCATCCAGTCAACAGCATATCTAAATGACATTTCTTTTATAATACATAACTGTCACTGCCATATTAATGCAAAATAGGTACAATAATTGAGGACAAAGTTTGGGTGTTTCTACTTATCTTACTGTAATGTTTTTTTTTGTTTTTTTTTGGTATGGACTTTTGTGATGTATATTGTGGGATAGTTTTTGTTAATTTAATCAGCACAATTCACTGACATGCTGGACTGACATGCTAGCTGCTGTTCAGAAGAGTAAAATGTTGCTGTCAGGGACAACGTATGCTGTTGTCAATGGTTCTTTGCTTTTAGGTTTCTGTAGTCTCTCAAGCAACACTGTGTGTGGCTTCTGTCGCTAGGTACACTCTTGTTTCAAATCCTGCTAGCAGCCTGATAAAACTTCTCTTTGATTTTGTCTTTTTGTGCGTGCGTGCGTGCATGCGGGTGTGTGTGTGTGCGTGTGCGCGCGTGTGCGTGTGCGTAGAGACCGGTTTCTCAGCAGGTACATAGACCCATGGCAGGTATTATTGTTCGGGCGTTAGAGATGTAGAATAGTATCTGTTGCTGCTTTTGGAAAAAAAAAAAAAAAAGTTTTAAGTCTAAAAATGTAAATAGTTTTATCATAATATCTTGTACAGTCCAGTGTAAAGTTTTTAATTGAACTTAAAAAGGTTGCCATCACATTTGTGTTCACATTCTTCTTTATACAGTACAAAAGACAGCTATTTGCTAAGGATATTATTGTTAAAAAAATGAAAAAAAGGTACTAAAAATATTTTTGCTTGGCTTTAGTATGTAAACCAGCAAGTCATTGGTTTCCATGTGCAGTATTGACGTGAGGTAAACTAATTAATGCTACAGTTGTATGTCCAGAGACCAGTCTTCTCTGTAATGGTAGTATTATTATATCGAATAAAATAAACCAGAAGAGTGACACATTTCGGTGTATTTAGACACCTTAGTGAATTGTACAAATATCTAGGTTGTTCTCCCCTCAAGCAGCATTTGGCATATTGTAATGTAACACCATTTCTACAGTATATTCTCAGTTCACTGATGTACGACGGCAGATGAGGGTGTTCCTGTCTGTTTGCTTATTTACCTCAAGAGTTCCTCTTTTTCCATAAAAGATAGAGTACACACACGTATGACAAAATCGTCTCACCATCACTCCATCTTTTGTACTGCTGTTGACACTTACAAATTAAAGAGACATTTTGTTTTATTTGTCGTGTGGTGCTTTCTTTGTTGGTGACTGGTAGTAAGCCATGGACGTATTTAAAATATTATTCAACCAGAAGTATGTGGAAATTAATTATTTGGAATTAATTTGACATTGGGAGTTTGCTGTGTCAAGCGAGTAGTAAATTAATATACTTTATGCGCCTTTAGCATAATATGAGCTAGCTGCCATAATAAATGCAATGGCTGAAGTAGAAATGCTTTTAAATTGAACTCAAACATTTACATACTTCTGTGTATAAGTAAACTGCACACATGCGAACAATTTACATGTTATGTGGCGGCCTTGTTTTTTTTTTTCCCTCGCACACATTTCACTGACAGGTTACTTAAATGGTCAACAACGCTAATAATAATTGCGCTTGACCTTATTGTTGCAATTTCTGGTTTCATGCCGCAACTCCAACGGTTAAATCCAACTATTTTTAATGATGCAATGAATGATCCTGCTCTGTCACCACGGCACCCATAAGTGGGTTCAAATACTCAATTGTTGAGATAAAAAGCATCAGCTGAATACCAAATAACAAAGAGAGAGCGAGAGATTGGGAGAGAAGAAAATGTCACATCAATTAATATTTTATATGTAAAAAACAAAAAAAAAGAAAGAAAGCAAAAGGAGTGTGTGTACATTCATTCACATGTAATCGTACTAAACGGTGTGCGTAAGTTACGCACATACGACGTTGTGTCTAGAAGGGATCCAGCTACGGCCTGAAGTGAGGCAAAATATCGGGAATAATAACAGTAAATTAAATGTGGTACTTATCAAATTGGGTTTTATTAACATCTACCCCTACCCCAACCTTAAAACTATCCCTTACGATACTGCAAATGTAGTTATTAAATTACATACATAAATATTAAAGGACGCAATGTTGATGTGCGCATGCCCAGATGCCGTAGCTGTATCCCTTCTAGTGAAGACTATCGAAATCGCCCTCTAAAAGCTAAAGTGGTTTTATAGTTGTGTCATGTGTTTCTTTACGCCAACGACGTTTCATCAGCTCGTGGAACCTACGAGAACGATGCAACAGCGGAGCCGTCACCGGCATCGTTTGCAGGTGGGTAGCGGGTCATGAAACACGCTAAGCTTGATTACTTATTGCAGGGATATAATTGGAAGAGAGAAATAGTAGCGCTGGATGTGTGGGCGGTGTGAATGAAAGTAGTTTTAGAAAGTAATTATTCCTACATGTGTTTATGCCGGAGCTGCTTCCCAGAGTCAGCCTGGATATATAGTTTTTGTGTGATTTGAGCTTAACAAGCGATTTTTAATATAATTATCAAAAAGATTTATGATTATTATAAGATAGGAGCTATGCTTGTAACATCAAGGACGTTGTCGCTCCCCTTACTGGACAGGACTTGCCTTAAAGTACCCATGAAATCAAAATTCAAGTTTTTTTTTTTGGCTTGTTGTATTAATATATAAGTGTGCTCCAAAACCATGACAAAATTCACATATAAGCATTCAAATTTTACAGTCTCTCACCTCCACCAATATGGATCAATTATTTTGATGACATCTCTCCAGACAGTGTAAATATGCTTTCCATTGGGGCAAATGAAGTCTGGTTACATGTCAGTGTCACACAAATTGCCCCAGCCGGATAGAATGCTATATTTTAAAGCAATATGGAGGAAACTGCGGCTTTACCGAGCTCAAAGGCTCTGGCCGAGCTATGATATAAACAAAGTGCTATTGGATATTTTAAAAAAGGGGAGGGACCCTCCCAACAAACACAGAACGTTGCGCCAACGTTTTAGCAACGTTGTAACAACATGGCTAAAAGGTTGTTGGTTCCATATTGTGTCGTTAAGGTTGTTACTGTGCTGTCACAATGTTGCCATTCAACCACGGTTCAGGACCATTGCTGAAGGTTGTGCTTAGGCTGTCTGGACAACCATTGTACGACATGTACTCGTCACTGTTCCGAAGCGCATTTTAAATTTGAACAGACCGTTGGGCCGTTATTCTTCTTCAAGCCAGGATAAGTGAGTATTGCTTATGATTTCTCTTTTAGATAAATAAGATATGTAAATATCCAAACAAAACCGACAATTTTCATGTCTAATGTGAGATTTATTTGTTCTGTTAATAAACTGAGTGGACAGAATTGCTGATAATTCACATACCGAGTCGTTTGCGATCGGGTTTGGTGTAAGTTAATGCTAAGTTAAGTAAGTCTATTATATTTGAGCTTAATATAATTAATATACTCTATATTAGCGTTTTTTTTTTCCCTTCAAATGTATGTTTTGGTAGTGTAATTATATGTATGCAATGTTTTAATAAAGTTGGATTATATGAACTTGTATGGCATTTTCCTCTTTAAAGTTTCAGAGCTGGTTTTACATTAAAAATAACAATTAATGATTAACATTATTTAAAAAAAAAAAGTGTTACATGTTCATCTTGTGTATGGTTATTAAGAGATCGACCACAAAAAAAAAAAATACATAAAAAAATAAGACGCAGAAAAGGTAATATAATATTTATAATCCGGTATAAAAATAAATGTGGTCGGAAGGTCGTCTTGCAGTTGCTGAACGTCGCTCAACAACGTTGCTGCAGCCCTTTAGCGTCTTACAATTCAACGTTGCTACAATGTCCCGAGCACGTAGACAGTCAACGTTGCCACAGTAAAAATGGAACGTGGCAGCGACGTTGCCACAACGTAAATGTGTTTGTTGGGCTGTCCCACCCTGTCTTCTTGTCAGTGGAAATTGCGTCAACGCACTTCAGTGGGCTTTTAAAGGGACTTGCGCTGTATCCACAGCCATTTTTGCATTCGCATACTACTCTTGCTGCTCTATATATTGTGGATATTATGTAGACAGTGCACATTATGCAAAGGTTCTGAAGCCATAAAGTACCACGTGTCGAAAGTAGTACTACGAAAGTGTTTTCATAGTTCAGTAGTCGTCCATTTCTGTCACATTCCACTCAGTGGAAATGTTGTCATGTTTTCTTCAGCCTCTTAAGCTTAAAGAAATACCTGTGACGTTTTGCACAAGTTTGTGGAAATTAAGGAAGCGTTCACACTTGTCATGTTTGGTTCGATTGCTCAGTTAGTGCGGTTCGTTTGAACATGTGTGAACGCTGCCATCCGAACCCTGGTGCGGACCGAGACCGCTAAAAAGATGGGTCTCAGTCCGCTTCCAAACGAACTCTGGTGCGGTTCGATTGATATATGAACGCAACACGGACCAAAGACATGTAAACGAACCAAAAACAGGACGTGATGCCTCAAGATGCGACGCTACAAGTCACTGATTTGACGACGCGGAAAGATCGGCGTATCCAAAATGAGTCGAGGGCAAACGTGGAGCAACGAGGAGGTGAAGAGCCTCATGAATAGTAATTTCTGCAAACAACGGAGGAAATCCTGCTGCCGTTTTGAATGTTTTGAACATTTTATGAGCTCTTCATGAGTTCTCAGCTGGTAAAAATAAAGCATATATACACGCATAAAATGATGGCGTTTAATCCAGAACACAGCATTGTTTTGAATGTTCGGGAATGAAGCTCCGTCGCGAAATATTCATCATAAAAGCCGACCAATCAAACCCAAACTTTAGGTTCGCTGTTAAAAAGTGTGAACGCTAAGCGAACCAGGACTATATGTTTTGTTTTTGTTTCTTAGTTTGACCTTTGATCAAGGTCTGGCTAGTACACGAATTTGTTCACAGTTTACTGATTCATACAGGCAGCTAGAGTGTGGATTATTGTATCCCACAATGCTGTGCAACAGACCCGATCTTCCATATGCCATGTAATTAATGAACTGAACAAAACATCACCAATTATTATTTTTTCATTCATCAGTGATTGGACTGTAAAATGGTCAGGCAGTTAAAAATGAAAAATAACTTTATTTTTATTTTTATTAGTGGCACTCTGCATTACACGTGAAGCTTGATTTAAAGTTTGGAAGTACTTGGGAATTAAATAACATAAGATTTTGTCTTGTTTTCAGAGAATTCTAACATCATTTGTTGAAGTTTATGCGTAAAACGAGAAAAAAACTACTTGCCGATGCGGTAAGAAACAAATGATATTGTTTTCCCTTTGAATTAAATAGATTTTTCTTACTTTTCTTGTTTCCACTATAACAGCTCACCAGTTTCGGCTTGCAAGTGAAGACCTACAGCTCTGGATAAAGGTGCAGTTCTGGAGCTTTTTTTTCAATCTATGAATTGGAAAGAACACACATTTTCTTTGGTGGATATCTTTATTTTAAAGCTTTCCTCTTATAGGATGATGCATACAGACATTCTTCTCTAATTTGTCGAACTTCTATACCAATATTTCCTAATGGCAATAGGACACGTTGACCCTGAGCTCATATTCTCGTAATATGAAATCATATTTCACATGCTTTTTATACACAGTGTTTCTGTAGCAACTGTCAGAAGTGTTTGCAATGAAATTAGTAAGGGAAAACAGGGAATCAAACGTAGGGAGCCATCATGGTGGCTGTGGATAGACAGTCTAAATTTACTTGTAGTGTTTTCTGTTTTTAGTATTTTATTTAAAATTTATTTAAGCAAAATAGTATAGGATTTTATTATTGACCAATGGTTGTGGGTTCTCTGCCATAATATAATCTTCAGTATTAGATGAATAATGTTATTTCCATGCATCCCTAAGTAATTTCTTTGGAGAAATTCCATATTGGTCTGGCTGTTTTTAGCTCCTGTAGATGATGCATGTTCAGATGTGAGATTACCTTATTTTGTCCCTGAATTGCTTGCATGTATCGCGTGCAGTCTTCTGTGCAAAAAGTGCAATAACTTTCTGAGGTGCTTTTCTTTCAAAATAAAAACAGGGCAATATTTCTCATAATTTTCACTATGGAACTGAGTGGATAACAATGGTAACTGGGACCCCCCCCCCCCCCCCAACAATCTATTACTGCTTCTCAATAAAGATAGATGTTCAGTGCGGGCTCGTACATTTTTTAGAGAAGGCACAACGTTACATGGGACTATCTATGTATACCTAAGAATATCTTCCCAAACACATTAAGAAAGTATAGAAGCTTAATGTTAATGTATATGTGCTCCCGCTGCCTGACTGCAGCTTCTGCCAGGAATAGGGTGGAAGTCCTGGTGGAAACCAAGCCCTCTAAACTGCAGGAGTTTTTTCATCTTTTGGATTCCAGCCATTGGGATCTCTCTTTTTGCTCCCAGCTAGCTTCACCTTTTTGACATAGCTCTATGTGATGAATAATTACTGATGAATAATTTTAGTTTAAAATGTAATTGATTGGAAAATAAATGTTTTTGACTCACACATAGACAATGGTTGGTTGAAAATGGACAAACCCAGCGGTTGGGTTAAATATTCGCCCAACTAATGGATAGTTTTATTTAACTCAACTATTGTTTAAAAATGACTGTTGCTTTCTTGAATAGGACCCAAAGTACATTGGAAATTAACATGTATTAATATGTTTAATGAATAATAATTGAACAATGAACCTTAAATTGCTTATTAACAAATGTTCACCTTTTGATTATTATTGTTGCCTCTAGTAATTATGTGTCTTGTTTTTCATTTCCAAGCTGTTTTGGGTTCATTTTAAGACAGCCACATAGTCATTTTAAACAAATACAACTGCGAACATTTAACTCAACTGCTGGGTTTGTCCATTTTCAACAGAACTTGGGTTGTTTTTAACCCAGCATTTTTTTTCGAGTGTATGATCACAAATGGTATTGGTGTTGGTTACATTTGTGAACGTTGCAATGCACAGTTGTTCTGCCCTCTTAGCTTCTGATGTGTTCTTGGGAATTGAAAAGTAGATTATCAGTCAATATCTCTTGAGTACCTGCTTTTGTGTGAAGAAATAAAAAAAGATCCCCAATAGAAAGCGAGGCTTTTCATCATCTCCTTAAGTTTGCCGTAGTGGGGTGAAAAAATGGATCTGGAATAGAACTTACTTCAAAAATTTTTTGGAAAACCGTTTATGTGTTCCTTTTGTTATCTTCATCAGTCATTTTTTGTCCGATGCCAGAGTGCACCATAAGCTCCTTCCCCCGAGAGCACGCGTAAAATAACCACATTTTAACTGTGGTGTGTATAATAGACGCCTGTGTCAGCTCTCTGCTGCTGAAGCGCCCCACGGTAGATGGAAAATTAGACATATATTGCTGCGCAGTAAATCTTATTGTAATTCACAAAGCTTGCATTACAAATCTTTGGCCCCGAAGGCAGTCTTGGCATTGCGCATTTGCCCTTGTGCTTATGCTCTGGGCACATGCAGATGTGGCGGTTATTGATGTTTTAATTTGGAAGAAGACATGAGCATTGTTATTTCCTATGAGCTGGTTCTGAATCCCTCTAATACGGCGTCCTTCTCTGCACGAGCCTGTGGTGGGACGAATGGGGGGAGACTAGGTGGGGGTGTTGGGAAGTGTGGAGAACGATGTTGCAGCCTTTAAATGGCCTGTTTGGATGAACTGTCAGAGTGTTAGTACAAACATGTAGGTGTTTGGGCTGCAAATAATAATTAATACTGTATTGCTTTGCGGAGGCGACAGCCCTGTTATTTCATGGCCCTGATGACTAAACATTGGAGGGAGTCGTCTGGAACAATATTTTACTGTTCTGGAAGTGGCAGCTCCTCCTGAGCTCCATGCTATTGCCACTGAGTCCAGTGAATCAGTCAGGGAGGGCTGTTTCCCCAAGCCCAGCTGCTATTTATCTGATTTTCTCATTAGACTTGACTCATGACTTCATTGTACAGCTCTTGGCTGAAACTCTGCCGGGCTGAAGAGTTGCACTTTTGAGCTGTTTATGTGTACGCTTCAAGGAGGCATTGCAGGTAACTTTTGTCTATGTATGGCTTTTGTTTACTTTGCGGCCCAGACTGCCATTCGGCAGATGTTCGAGCCCTGAAATGCCTTCCTCTTTTTTTTTTTTTTTTTTTTTCTAGATTTAAAGCGGTTCGGTTTGT
The DNA here is from genome assembly GCA_037194245.1 of Opsariichthys bidens. Lineage (NCBI taxonomy): Eukaryota > Metazoa > Chordata > Actinopteri > Cypriniformes > Xenocyprididae > Opsariichthys > Opsariichthys bidens. Next base: position 4,772,512 of record CM074280.1, read on the forward strand.
TTTTGACATACTTTCAGCATGCCGGGCTGCACGTCGTGTCGCTATTCAACTCTGGAGTGTGCTGAATTGCAGGGGGAGTAATTCTCACAAAAAGACTCATATTTATGTAGTAGAGCACAAAGAGCAGATTCTACAGATTTCAAAGACCATCTGAAAAGATGCGAGGAGAGAGAGGAAAAAAATTGTCTTCAAAGTAGTTACCTTTTCAAAAGGGTAAAGTGTGATCATAGGCTCAGAAGTTTGGGCTGATAGCAGACATGCATACATATGCGTACATGCGATGGCTCAGACCCAGGGCCATTTTTAATCCTTGGAGGTGAAGGACTTAAGGAATCTTGCTAATTTCACAGATGGTTTAAAATGGATTAGTGTGGAGTACCAGCATCCCGAGATGTGCGGACCCACCAGGCTTTCTGTTCCTCTGCCAAAACTCCTCTCCCATACTCGGAAGTGCCTTCCAAAAAGTCCTGCAAGGTTAAAGTCAAACTTCAGCATTTCCAAAGCGGCACCTAATTTGTGATACTTCACCTCTGCCGTCAAGCACCCCTGTGTGCGATAGTGATCATCTGCATCTGATTGATAAGGACAGCTGTTATTCGCTTTGCTAAATACCGAGACCTGCCATTATACTTGCAATTAGTTTTTGGTCTCCCATTGGCCGCACTTGACCAGATGTTGCACGAACCTCATTTTCAGTTCCACTGTGATCCAGGAATAATTACATCCATCCAGTCCCAGTGGGAATCAGATGATTGTTATACCCAGGCACCTTGATATATTATTCACACCGGCTACAGAGAGTTCTTGTGCTTTGAGAACGAGATCTTTCATTTTCCGTCCAAACAATAACTGCGAGCACAAAGGCTTCCTCTCAGCGTGACGCCTAATGCACAAAACAGTTGGCGCAGAGGGCCATCTTTAATTGTTTAACTTCTCTCTTGCCCCATCAATCGCCCGCTTCAGCGTGCGTGGAAGCCAAGTTGCTGAGAGGGGGGGAAAGGGAGTGAGAATGAAAAGAACATTGAAGGAAACGGTGTGGAGTGCAGCGGAGGCCAAGCCCGCTGACAGAGCCGTCGCAGACCCATGGAGTCCAGACACAGCTCTGGACGAGCTCAAAGAGCTCAGCTTGGAGTTAATGTGGGAACACAATAGGCCCGGGTGAAAAACTCAACATGTTTTTGTTGAACTTGTCATTCGGCGGTGCATAGTTGTAAAGAAAGCCTAGGAACCATCTGAATGTTTTTGTACTCTTCTAATGCACCATATTTGGGTCAGCTTTCACAAGGCTTTTGTTCGAGCGCTCCCAACAATGGCAGAGACGTTTTCCGAGTGACATGCACACTCGCCCTGTCCAAGCGCGCTTGGACCCGCCCCATCTGCAGCAAGTCTCCAAAAAGCTGACCTCATGCCACAACGGGATGCCATAAATCAGATCCTTTCATCAGATATCTGAGAGGTCTTAACACTAAATACAGAAATGTGTGTGAAATTGTTGGGAGGGACTTTTGGAAATGGGTGTTACTTTGGGGAAGTGCCACAGGATTAAAGCTAGTAGAGCTTTGTTGACATCTGAATTTAAGTTTACATTTTTCTCTGTTGGATTAGACGGGTACCGCAGCACCCAGCGCACTTTGTCGAGCTCGTCGATGATTGAATGACTGCATAGAAGCGAGTTCACGCTTACCATAAATGTATTTGTTATGCTTTATTTTCCCCTTCACTCGTCTTTGAAAGCATATTTGTGTGTTCGCTTTAGGATTCAGTCACATGTTTAGAATTTCTAACCATGGTTGTTGGGCACATCCGTTTGCTAAATGAACTTTTGAAGAATCCGTATAGGGCAATATTTCACAAAATGTAATTTTACATACTGTTTCACATCATTGCATTCCCTCAGTGTATTTATCTCTGAAAGCATTTGACTGCATTTCTTTTGGGAAGAATGAATATGTAATGGAAATTTAAAAGCATCTTCACTCCCTCTGCTTTTTGAAGAATTTAGAAAAATAAAGGTTCCTATGAAGGCATGTGTTATTATCTCAAAACCATCACTCAGCTCTCTCATGCATATGTCAATTACTCAACCCCACCTTTATGAATATGTAAATCTGCTCAGAATGCCTCATTAATTAGTAATTCATGCATTTTTCACAACCCCAGTACATTTCCAATGGAGGATGATGAATTATCATTTATTACATCTAAGATATCTGTTTCTTTTAGTAAAACGCTCGTTTTGAAAATCTCGTCCTGTAGGAAGTGCTCTGCTGTTTTATCTCGACACTGACTGTGAGCGTTCTGTTGGCGTTTCTATAGTTGCCAGTTCTGTCTGTGTTGTTCTCTGATGTGCTATTTTGTGTTCGGGGATCATAGCAGCGGTTGTAGTATGTACAACATGACTCTATTGAATACAAATGGACTTGCTGTATTGTATTATATTATGTTATATATACAGTCAGTCACATATATAGATATTCAAATGTTAACAATGATTTATGAATTTTCTTTAGTTACTTTAGCTTTACGTTATTTCCAAATTGTTTCAAACTTTCTATTTGTAAAGTATATGAAAATATATTTTTCTGCCACACACACACACACACACACACACACACACACACACACACACACACTAGTTTGTTTTTCTATCTTAGTGAGGACATTGCATAGACTTCCATTGATTTTATATCAGGTTAATGACAGTTTCTATGGCCTAACCCAACCCCAACTCCTAAACCTACCCATCACAGAAACATGTGCGCATCACTAGATTTAAATAATAATTTTAAACAAGTGAGGACCAGTCAGTATTTAAAATATAGCCAGTAAAAAGAAACACACAAAGTAAAATAATCATTACTCTTTTTTTTTTCTTCTCCACAGTAGCTGGATATTATAATATAACTCCATGAGAGCTACACATTACTAAGCTCACATTTGATGAAAAACTATAACATGCATAACTTATAATCTTTTTATCCCACTCTTACTGATCAGTCACAAACACTGGTTTTATGATGTATTTGGAAATTTATATTGTGAAAAGCGAAAGCTAGATTTTAGTGAGACTCTGTTTGGGCAGGTAACAGTTACAGTTTTCCAGAAACTCTTCAGGCCATTCTTATTACTGAACCCTGAGTTGTCAACCTGTGTTTCTAAACCAATAAACATTAATACAGTTCTTAGAAACTGCAACACACATTATCTTGTTTCCTGTATTCCTTTTTAATCCTTCTGTGCTGAAATATATGCTTTAGACAGGTCCACTTGATCTTATTTGTCTTTGATAATCACTTGAATTAAACAAGACTGTGTTTGCTTTTGGGACTGGGATACTTGCACAAGGATAAACGAAGACATGGTTTTGTTGACCTTTGTTTACCATAGGTCCCTCTGTGTGCTTAGGAGGAACATGATTTATATTTAGTTGTTTTTTTTTTTTTTTTTTTTGAAGGAGGCCTCCCCTATCCCGACTACGAAATCGTACACATTTTTTGAGACCACAAGCTAGCACAAGGTACTTTATCCATTTAGTGTGTGTTTGCTAAAACACATAGCAGAACTATGAAATTAACATGAAAGTAGAAGCAGAAGAAAAGCAAGTGGGTACGGTGCCTTTCTTGGGATTACAGCCCTAGATGCAGCCTCTTTGTTACCATCTCCCTGTTGGATTAGAAATATATTTATGTAAATAGCAGGGTGTCACTTGAATGTAAACATGAGTGTGATCTGGGGAAGGGTGCCCTGGGACCCTCCAGAGTATTTAGTTTGAGATTACAGTGAAAAGAAACAAATACATGTGTTATTATGATGATCATGTCACACCATTGTACAAACAACAGATTGTTTTGCCTTTTCAGTAGTTTGAAAGGTGAAGTGCGCAGTTACAGATTTAACACGACTGAATCTCTTCATCATAAAGCCATATGTTCTCTCAACTCCACACCTTCTGGTTGAAGCATTGCCTACTGAACAGTAGCTGGATAATGAGTGAATTTAAATACATGTGTTATAATAATTATAATGCAAAGATGGGTGTTATCATAAAAAAAAACTACTGTCCCAAATGCACGGATCCAATATACTGTTACACATCCGTTTTATTTCTCAGCTGTTTACGTTCACTTAAGACATTACCACCTATGTTTACTAAGAATTCACAAAGAACTTGCAAAAGGCGTTTCAGTTCGATTGCAAGAAGACGTGAAAGAGAATTCAGTTCGGTATTCAATCGCCATCTAGATGCGGCTTTGTGTGTGTGCACTTCTATTGTTTTTGCACAGTAAACTTCTTGTCATGTAATAATGCAAGGAACCACTCGTTACACAAATCACATGACAGTTAAAGTTTTTACTTCTTACTTAACATACGATTTAGTGTTCATCCAAATGATGCATGTGTGCTGACTGCTGAGTGAATGATCAGCAATCGAGAGCATGCAACCGAATTACATCTCTATCTCTCCCTCCCTTTTTACCGCCAATTTACGTTAGTAATATGTACCTTGTTTTACTTTATTTGCTATTGACATGTCCGACTGAAACTACAAACTTTCCAGCAACGTCTGTGAAAAAGGGATGTGATTTTGACAAGCTCACGCATATGTTCTGCTCTGCGTTTATTCTACTTTGTGTATCTCACTTTTCAGCTCGCATGCACCAGCCAAATTTCTCATTTGTTTGATGTTCTATTAATTGGACACATTTACTTCATAGACAGCCTTCTCTGATATATCCATGTTCCTCTCTGTTTGCTCTATTGTGTGTTTGTTTTTCACAAGCACTGTGTACACTGCATGGTATCAATTTTTTGGTATCAGGATTTTTAAAGGGGCTTTCGCACCAGAGGAACCTTTTCATAGTTCCTAGAACTATTGGCTGAAGTACCCAGATTTTGCCATGTTCGCACCACAGGAACTAGGAACGATTTTAGTTCTAGGAACTCCTAAATTAGCTCGTGGGTCTAAACCAGCTCTATAGGAACTATCAGTGATGTAAGTGTACGTGGATTGGTCAAACACCGGCCCCCCGACATTTTGAACAAGCTGTGTAAACATATTTACTTCACAAACATGGAAAACAGCGATAACGGCATTTTACCTTTTTTCCGGCTCGATAATGAAAGTTGTCATAGGATATTTCATCTCTTAGCCTCACTTTTTGCTCTTTCAGTCGCATAGATTATGCATTTACATTCACGAAACACATGACGCACAACAAACAGCTCCGATCATGGCGTCCTTGTTTAAGCATTTGTAAATGCCGTACTTAAAGACGCCGCCGCTTTTGAGGTCCTATTCCCGTTGCGAATGCAGCCAGGAACATGGCCCGAAATTATGGGAACTATCCTAGTGGCTGGTTCCTAGAACTGAGTTCCTAGAACTATTCGGTGTGAAAGTCCCTAATGAGTACGGGTACACAAGCGCAGTATCGGGTCCGATACCGGTAGTGGTGCATCACTAATTATTATTATTTTAAAACATACTTTTAAGAGATGTCTCATTTCAAGTAAACTGACCACTGAATTCGGAAGTCATTAAAAAAATGCACCATTTTATGCTAGGAATAACGGTAAAATTTTATTACGGTTACTGTTCTGAAATAAGACATCCCTTATGACATGTGCGGCCGACAAATGCGACTGGGAAGTGAAGACACATCTATGGACAGGGTGTGTTTTTCTATGTTATTCTATCGGATGGCAACTGATTCATTGGCTCCAAGATTGACATGAGTTTGTGCCTCTGTGAATATGGTGATCTATTTTACACAAACACGATGATAAGAAAAGTACCAGCTGAATTGTTGAGGTGCAACCCATTGGACTAGTGTATTGTTGCTGGGTGCTGAACTACTTTTGAGAGTGCACTATTGCTCCATCCTACCATAAGTGGCGAGCCATTGAAAAGAGGACTCTTGTAAATTGACAATTTACTGGCCCCTTTTGTAACAGCACTTACAGGCTACTGGCATCTTATGCCTTTCCAGTGTCATTTTCCTTTTTCATGTCTCACCCCTCCTCCATAATCATAAATGTAAGTATGATTATAAAAATGTGAAGCTGCCAGAATTACTGTTGTTACCGCCCTAGAAATTCAACCCGCATCCCGCATGAAAATTAAACCAAACATGCTTTCAGATTTCGATAATCACTATGCAGTCACACTGATGAAAGTGAATTTAAATATTTATCTACTGTTTCCCTGTGGAATAAGAGAAAGAGGAGGGGTGGGGTTGTGGTAGTTAATTCCTCTTTTTCTGTCTTATTCTAAAATGAAAGTGTTTTTTTGTTTTTCAACGATACAAAATGGAATTGAATTTAGTGCACATTTAGCAGCAAAAGGACAATAATAATCTTCTTCAACTTTGTCCATGCAGTGTCCATTCAGTCCATCTGAACTGATATTTGGTTGTGGAATTGCATCTGAAAAGATTGACACGCTGATAAACTGATTTTAATTAGACACGCTTTGAAATGCCTCATCCTGCTCCCCTCCATCTAGCCATTCTGATACTGGTGGCTTATTAAATCATTTACCGCTCCTGGGTGATCTCCTTTTGAAACCCAGCCTGACCCTCCGGGCACAATTTATTTTATTTTAAAAATGATTTTTTACTAGCAAATTTTGCATCAGTTCAAGAGAATTATAAATCATTATTACACAGGCCGACACTTCAAACATTTTGTAAAAAGCTTTCTGAGCGATGAGGCTTCAAAGGAGGATGCTCAGCTTTGTGACAGCTTTGCTGGCACGGATCCAGTCATTAATACCCTGCATTTTGCTATGCAAATGCTGCAAACTGGTTCCTTTAAGTACGCAAGGGCTTGTTATTAAATACCATTGTTTTAATCAGGAGGAGGTGCATTGTCAATATCACATTACATGAAATTCTAGAAGCTTTTGGTGATTAGAATCACCACAATGACACGAGAGAATCTGGCATCTCTGAATCTCATAAAGACAGAATCACCTCCCAGCTGTAAATCACTTTTGTAGTTTTCTAAGGGTGAAAACATGTCAGTACACAAAGACAGCTCTGTCAATGATAATTTGTTCATAGCTCGTCACCTGATAGCTTGGAAATATTTAAACCTATGAAAACACTCCACAGATAACATGACCGTGAACAGAAAATGATCTTTTTCTTACCCCTAAATGTTATTCTTGCGTTATTCGGTAGTTTGTGTTTTTCCTGTTTTCATTCATTTACACATTCTTCTGCATTTAAATGCTAATGTCCTTGACTGATTTAATCTTACACCTACCATTACGTTTTAGATTTCAAACACATTGTTGCAGTCTTTTAAAGCTATATTGGTAGAGCACTGATCGAAAACAGGCTTGGCATTATTCATGTTGCCAGATTGAATATCTTTGTTCTGCTCAATTACACATTAGTCAATATTCGTGACATTTCTCTTCAATATCACCCATACATTTACATCTTTATACGTCAACGTTCACTGTTGTAAGAAAGCCTATCGATTCAGGAGGATAGATTTCGTTTGCAATTAACTATTACTTAGGATAGTTATCAGAACAGCCTGAATATCAATTTCAGTCATTTGTTTTCAGAGGTTAGGGCTCATTAGATAAATTCATTTGGTTTTGCTGTAACAGGCCAGATACTCTGAAAGAAAAAAAAGGGCTTTAAAAATCTGCTATTTGAACGTGAACGTTAATGAAATGAAAATAATCTTGTGCATTCTAATATTACAATTCTTTGCCACTTATTCTGAATATGACCATATGTTCCTAAGCATGAAAATGTGGAATACAAACGTTATAGTCTATTAGATATAAATTTGTCACATTTATTGACTAGCCATGTATTTTGAGAAGTCGCTGTCATCGTTGTGGCTTTCTTGCAGAATGGTGCGAAATCTTTTTGATGAAAAACGTAGCACTGAAACAAGCAAATTTGGTGGTGTTTAGTAAAGTATTTTGAGCATTTTTAGCCTCTCAGTGGCTTTTATATATTTGCCAAAGTTGAGCTTAGTTTTTGAACCGTCAGAAATACGTAGGCTTAAAACTTTGCCTTTCTTCCTCTCTTCATGGGGATGTACCGCTCTTCGGTCTGTTTTGGATTAAGCCTTTGGTTTTTAAAACTTTAGTAGTTTACTAAATGGCAATGTGATTTTTCCAGAGCCTCCTTCTGCAAGGCTCATTCTGGTGAAGACGTCATGAAATGCGGTTGCAGTCCTATTAGTGTTCCATCGGACCACTTATCATCACAGAGTTTATTGTGATTGGCTTTCCCACCAGTAAGTGTGCCCACTATTATGACATAACCTTTACAGACTGCTATATCAAACTACAGCATATATTCCATTCTCTTCATTTAGTCACTGATCCATATTTGTTCTTCATTTTAGCCTATTTCTGGTAGAATTTCCTGTAATGCCCGAAAAATGGCATAGAAATCAATTGCGCTAATCACGTTAAAAGAATAAAACATTCTGTGTTCTCAATTTCTTCTCTAGAGAGCTTCAAAAGAGATAAGGGTTTCTGCTTTCACCAATAATGTGCAATAGACATTCAAAGCGTCCATTCAGCTCGGTGTGTTTGTTTTTACTTGGTGTATAACAATGTTTGTATACTTATTATTAATATTATTATTATTATGTATAATACTTCCATAACGTGTGTTTGTTGTATGGGTTAAATCTGGCGAACAGGAAGGCAAACGTATAGGCTATTCCAGCTGCTCTTATTATGCTGTTGTGTTAAGGTTTGCATTTGCCTGAAAACATCCTTTTGGTTTTATGATAGCTCTTTTTTTATTGTGTCTTTAAGCTTCCTGGTCAAATAAGGAAACAATTACAAGATGTTGGCTTGGGAATTGCTTCAATTTGCCAAATAAATTGATCTTGATCCTCGTAGTGTTGAAAACATTTGTGGAGCTTTGCCGATTCATTAATCAGAAACGTATGATCGCTGAAGTATTATAGGGTTTAAAATAAAGTATTGCACTCAGATTTCTGCACAACCTGTAGACAATTAAGCTCCATAAAAAGTGGTTTCATTGTTATTCAGCTTATTCTGGAATCTCTGAATCAATACAGCGTCCCCCCTCCCTCCCCCAACAGCCTGAATGATATTATTTAAATGACAAAACCTTATTCTTATTCTTAATTAATCATTGATTTTTCTCCCCAAGTGAAATAAAGAAATGCAGTCTTTATCAAAAAGCTTCTATCAAAACAGCTTATCAAAAAGTTGTCGTCTGATGTGCATTGTAGATGCACAAAGCAAATATATTCATCCGCTTCTGTATTCTCTGCTCAGTTGTAGTTTCCACCCATACATTTGCATGCCGATGAGTAAAGTAGAGTATTTCAGCCATTTGAAGTTCACCGTCACTTCTGCTGATCAGTGGAGGTTCACTTGTGTGCTGTGTCATAAAAGATAGAACTATTAGAGCTTGAGTGACTGGAGTCTGAGCCTCAGGCAGGAGTGCTTTCAAAATCCCTGTGCCTGTGAACCTTACCAGAATACTTTGATTTTAAAAGACATTCATTGCCATTGATGTGACATGTTGTTGCCATGATTCCTCAGCTTTTTTCGTTGAGTTTAAGAGTTGTTCATCTTTTGTTTTAATAGTTAAGCAATGAAACAGTTAAAGTTACTAAGTAATTCTTTCTTCATGGAAATACCTGGATGACCTATTATATTTGCCCAAATGTGCTATGAACAAAAAGCACAATACAAAGTACAGTGGGGAGAACAAGTATTTAATACACTGCCAATTTTGCAGGTTTACACACTTACAAAGCATGTAGAAGTCTGTCATTTTTATCAGAGGTGCTCTTCAACTGTGAGTGACAAAAATCCAGAAAATGATTTTTAAGTAATTGATTTGCATTTTATTGCATGACATAAGCATTTGATACATCAGAAAAGAAGAACTTAATATTTGATACAGAAACCTTTGTTTGCAATTACAGAGATCATACGTTTCCTGTAGTTCTTGACCAGGTTTCCACACACTGCAGTAGGGACTCCATACAGACCATCTCCAGATCCTTCAGGTTTCAGGGCTGTCGCTGGGCAATACAGACTTTCAGCTCCCTCCAAAGATTTTCTATTGGGTTCAGGTCTGGAGACTGGCTAGGCCACTCCAGGACCTTGAGATGCTTCTTACGGAGCCACTCCTTAGTTGCCCTGGCTGTGCGTTTCGGGTCGTTGTCATGCTGGAAGACCCAGCCACGACCCATCTTCAGTGCTCTTACTGAGGGAAGGAGGTTGCTGGCCAAGATCTAACGATACATCGCCCCATCCATCCTCCCCTCAATACGGTGCAGTCGTCTTGTCCTCTTTGCAGAAAAGCATCCCCAAAGAATGATGTGTCCACCTCCATGCTTCACGGTTGGGATGGTGTTCTTGGGGTTGTACTCATCCTCCTTCTTCCTCCGAACACGGTGAGTGGAGTTTAGACCAAAAAGCTCTATTTTGGTCTCATCAGACCACATGACCATCTCCCATTCCTCCTCTGGATCATCCAGATGGTCATTGGCAAACTTCAGACGGTCCTGGACATGCGCTGGCTTGAGCAGGGGGACCTTGCGTGGGATGGTCCTGCCGTGTAGTTCTGTGCTGATCCCTCGCCTTCCTCATGATCATTGACGCCCCACGAGGTGAGATCTTGCATGGTGCCCCAGACTAAGGGAGATTGACCGTCATCTTGAACTTCTTCCATTTTCTAATAATTGCGCCAACAGTTGTTGCATATTGTCCTGTAGCCCATCTCAGCCATGTAAAGGTCTACAATTTTATCCCTGATGCCATTACACAGCTCTCTGGTCTTGGCCATTGTGGAGAGGTTGGAGTCTGTTTGATTGAGTGTGTGGACAGGTGTCTTTTATACAGGTAACGTGGTCAAACAAGTGCAGTTAATACAGGTGATGAGTGGAGAACAGGAGGGCTTCTTAAAGAAAAACTAACAGGTCTGTGAGAGCCGGAATTCTTACTGGTTGGTTGGTGATCAAATACTTATGTCATGCAATAAAATACAAATTAATTATTTAAATATCATACAATGTGATTTCTGTCACTCACAGTTGAAGCGTACCTATGATGAAAATTACAGACTTCTACATGCTTTGTAAGTGGGCAAACCTGCAAAATCGGCAGTGTATCAAATACTTGTTCTCCCTACTGTGTGTATGTGTGTGTGTGTGTGTGTGGGTGTGTGTGGGATATATATATATATATATATATATATATATATACAGTACTGTGCAAAAGTTTTAGGCAGGTGTGAAAAAATGCTGTAAAGTAAGAATGCTTTCAAAAATAAACTTGGTAATAGATTATATTTATCAATTAACAAAATGCAAAGTGAGTGAACAGAAGAAAAATCTAAATCAAATCCATATTTGGTGTGACCACCCTTTACCTTCAAAACAGCATCAATTCTTCAAGGTACACTTGCACAAAGTCAGGGATTTTGTAGGCATATAGTTAGGTGTATGATTAAACAATTATACCAAACAGGTGCTAATGATCATCAATTCAATATGTAGGTTGAAACACAATCATTAACTGAAACAGAAACAGCTGTGTAGGAGGAATAAAACTGGGTGAGGAACAGCCAAACTCAGCTAACAAGGTGAGGTTGCTGAAGACAGTTTACTGTCAAAAGTCATACACCATGGCAAGACTGAGCACAGCAACAAGACACAAGGTAGTTATACTGCATCAGCAAGGTCTCTCCCAGGCAGAAATTTCAAGGCAGACAGGGGTTTCCAGATGTGCTGTCCAAGCTCTTTTGAAGAAGCACAAAGAAACAGGCAACGTTGAGGACCGTAGACGCAGTGGTCGGCCAAGGAAACTTACTGCAGCAGATGAAAGACACATCATGCTTACTTCCCTTCGCAATCGGAAGATGTCGAGCAGTGCCATTAGCTCACAATTGGCAGAAAACAGTGGGACCCTGGTACACCCATCTACTGTCCGGAGAAGTCTGGTCAGAAGTGGCCTTCATGGAAGACTTGCGGCCAAAAAGCCATACCTCCGACGTGGAAACAAGGCCAAGCGACTCAACTATGCACGAAAACACAGGAACTGGGGTGCAGAAAAATGGCAGCAGGTGCTCTGGACTGATGAGTCAAAATTTGAAATATTTGGCTGTAGCAGAAGGCAGTTTGTTCGCCGAAGGGCTGGAGAGCGGTACACGAATGAGTGTCTGCAGGCAACAGTGAAGCATGGTGGAGGTTCCTTGCAAGTTTGGGGCTGCATTTCTGCAAATGGAGTTGGGGATTTGGTCAGAATTAATGGTATCCTCAATGCTGAGAAGTACAGGCAGATACTTATCCATCATGCAATACCATCAGGGAGGCATCTGATTGGCCCCAAATTTATTCTGCAGCATGACAACGACCCCAAACATACAGCGAAAGTCATTAAGAACTATCTTCAGTGTAAAGAAGAACAAGGAGTCCTGGAAGTGATGGTATGGCCCCCACAGAGCCCTGATCTCAACATCATCGAGTCTGTCTGGGATTACATGAAGAGAGAGAAGCAACTGAGGCTGCCTAAATCCACAGAGGAACTGTGGTTAGTTCTCCAAGATGTTTGGGCCAACCTACCTGCCGAGTTCCTTCAAAAACTGTGTGCAAGTGTACCTAGAAGAATTGATGCTGTTTTGAAGGTAAAGGGTGGTCACACCAAATATTGATTTGATGTAGATTTTTCTTCTGTTCACTCACTTTGCATTTTGTTAATTGATAAATATAAACTATTAACATGTCTATTTTTGAAAGCATTCTTACTTTACAGCATTTTTTCACACCTGCCTAAAACTTTTGCACAGTACTGTATATATATATATATATATATATATATAAAATATGCACTGACAAATCATAGTTGAATGTGTATATTGCGTTCATTTTAGTCATAGGGTATTTGTACCTTTTGTAAAAAAAACAAACAGCCAATGTCAGAAGTCTGGATAAGTGTCCACTGTCAGGATGCACCAAATCATACTTAAAACCTTTTAACAGGCCTTGTAAAATGGCGGATCTTCTGTCTTTTTCATCTCTGGAAACCAGGACAGACCGTCAGGGACACGCATGTGCCAAGGATACCCAAGAGCTGCTCTTTCAGGGTTAGGGAGGGAGTCGGGCTTCCCTAAGAGAATTTGTGTTAGATGCAAACGGAATCTAACAACATTTAACTGAACAAATGCAGTAATAGAGATACTGTTCCAGTACTGTTTTCAGAAAAATATACTTATTTTTAAACTATCAAATGATTAATTTCAGTTGTGTGCCCGGCGTTAAAATGCACAAATTCAATCATATTTCATAAATAAACCTGCAAATATTCTGTATGTCTTTTTTTAAATTCAGTATGAAACCTGATACCTGAAAGTTTTCCCCTCAGATTGTTTTGAGACATTTCTCTGGAAAGAAATGCCTCAAAACAAACAAAAAATTCGGCCCAAGCCGAGAGGAAAAAAGGTGGAGGTTTCCTATTCTATTGTCACTTCCATTTGGCTTTCATTATGTTCCTGCCCCAGGCGCCTGCCGGCCTGTGAGGGAGCCAACAGTGATTTGGTTTATAGAGATCATATGGCAAGGAAACAGGGCTTGAAAGATGCAGCTCCAAGAACCAGATTTGAAGAATTTCCTATGATTTGAGCCCGATTTTACTCTTTCCTGTCGTGGAACAGACACCCCGTAGCACACGCGCCGGACCGGGGATGAGCAGCAGAGAGGGTCACTCAAGCTACAATGTGGGCTCTGTTTTCACACATCTTGAATTGCATTTCCTATATCAGGACAAGAGGTCCTGGTAAGTGATCCAGAATGTTGGCAGGAAGCCACACATAGTAAAGGTTACCTTTGTCATTAACAATCAATGGAACTGCCATCAGCTGCTGCATGTGTGGAATTGATCATATCTTACGATTAGACTATTTTTAGCATATCATTTTTTTTTTTTTTTTAAAGAAAGTGAGGATACAGTGTCCTAAAATCTAGAGAGAGAGAGAGAGAGAGCCCTTCCCCAAATCAGGAAAAGTTTGTTTTAAGTTCTCCTTGTCCCTTCATTGCAAAAAAGACAATCACCTCACGCCCATCTGCCGGCTGTCGGCCTTCTGCTAGAACGAATGCCAGTCTTCATCAACACGACTGAAATGTCATCAAGTAGTTTAATGCTCCTTAATATCGCTGTATCGTTTACGTTCCTGAGCATGCTAGAAATGAGTCCCAGCTGGGGATTTTTGGAAGCCCACAGAGAGCAGAGGGTGGGGGGAATTGACAGGCTATTTAGACGTGCAACTTCACTTTGCATTAGAGTGTACAATATCAGGCACAGAGAGCCAAAGTAAGGCCAGATTTCAGGCAATGCTCATTGGGCCTGGAGCGATGGATCACTTACCTCAGGAAATCAAAGTCAATGGTAGAGGATCTGGCCTGGAGACGAGCCCAGAACCCCTGTGAAAAAGTGTGAAACCTGTAGAAAGAAAAGAGTGACTCATTGAGAAAATCCATTACCGCTCGAGAAGCCAATAAGCATAAAAAGAGCTGTCTTGTTAAATCCAGCGGTTGATAAAGCAAGGCTTTGACTTGGAAGAATTGCCTCGGGCACCGGTGATACAAGGTAGCAAGAGAGATGGTTATTGATACAGGGAGATGTTTTAGAGAGTCGCCGCTTACTGCCTCACGGGCCTCTGTGTTTAGTGCCAAGAGACGTGAGGCTTTCCCTGTGGCCTACTTGGAATCAAAGCACCGCACAGGATTTGTGTTTAATGCAGTGAAGACATACACAAACAGAATTGCAAGAATTATTTGTTTCCTCCCTTCAAAAGCAGAACGTGTAGAAATTTGTCTGCTTTTCTAAATTGCCGTCATTAGAATGTAGGCGGTTGTATGGTGGGGTTTTCCCCCCCGCTGCTGTCCTGGGTGATTACAGGGTGTTTGCTTTGAACCCTCGCTAAATCCGTTACTGTACCAATAGGACACTGATTTCATCTTCTGCTTCGTGTTTACGGCAATCATCCTCATTTTCCTGCTTGACTTCTTGTCCCTCTCTCACAATGTTTAGTTTTACAGTAGCTCTCAATCTGGTGAGGGACAGTAAACTACAGTATTTGAAGAAATGCCTTGTGTAAAGCGATTTGAAGTGACATGCTCAAGATGCTCAGATCGGCTTAATGTTGGCCTTGATTGTTGTTATTGAAGACGACGGTGCCCTTTACTTTCAAATACGTCAATTTTGGGGAAAGAGGATGGGTATTATGTCTCCTCAGAGATGAGGTTCGAGGCGTCATCAGGTATGAGCCACCTGTCAGATAACCTGTGACCCTTTAATCGTCTTGGCTCTCCTAAGCTGGTGGCTCCCTCAGTAGATTTGTTTTTAATGCGCCGTGATTCTGTTTTTTCTTTTTCTCAAAGCTCTCCTTTTCTCATCTCTGCCCTGCTGTGTGGTTGAAGCTCAAGTGCTGCCAAAACAAGCTTCAAATCCCCCATATTAGGACAGTTCGAAAAAGACAACTTAATCATTAATCCATCCTCTTGCAACTCTTTACTCTTTCCCTTCAAAACAGAATAAAAGCAAAGGGAAAGGACTACAAAAAATGGCATTTCTGTTACATTACGTTTTTGGCATTATGCCCTGTAGTTAATCTTCATTTAAAGACTAAGCAATTGCAGATTCATTCAGTTTGTTAGTAGTTAAATTGATAATATTGTGCCTGAGATCGTAACGGATACTGAAAGCAATTTCCATGCACATAAAGAGAATTTATTTATGTATGAAATCAAATTATTTTGCCTTCATCCCATGACTCTCTGAGGGAGTTTCTTTGTAATCAATCAAGTTCTGGATTTCTAGAGGACTGTGGAAAAACCTATGAAGATGTTTAGTGAGATTCGGGCATCTCAAAATAGTGGGCTTAAGCTTTGTTTGCTCAGTGTTAATTTTTTTTTATGGGGAAAAATGAACATTTTTATCAAGGTAATTGAGTAAAATGAACTTAATTAGTCTAGAAGATGTAAATGCAGTTATTTAGTTTGGTAGTACTTCAATGATAGCTTTTAATTCTGTAATGTGGACTAACAAAAAGTCTGTTAAAGGCACAATATGTCAGATTTTTGGATGATAATTTCCAAAAACCACTAAAACAATGTTATATATTTTGCTGACATGTAGGCCAACTTAAATTATCCCAATATCAGCAATTTCAACCAGTGTCATTGCATAGCCTGTCAATGATATCATATCCGCGTTACCCTCAAATTCCAGCTTTACTTTTGCAGAAACCATGCAAACACCAAAGCTGCTACAATATATTATGTGCTTTATTAGACAGTTGAGCAACTGTTTTGATACCTTCGTCGACAGAAAACGAATCACTGTTATATAGCTCAACAGTCTTCTTGTTTGCATCTCTTGTTTTCTTTATTTACCGCGAGTAACATGTTTGTATCATATATTTTAAAATTATTTGCATACCATTAAGCAACACAAGTCGTTCAGCTTTTATTAATTTGACTTTCTAATATGGATCTTGCTTGTTGCAATGTGCAACTGTGAACGAATGCAAAGTTACGTTATAACAACTTTTAACACACTCAAACATTATTTAGTAGGATTCTTTTGCGGATTTCTTTCCATTGGTTGTGATTGTCATCGCCCTGATTCCATGCTCATTTTCAGCCTCGTCAAGCTACAAGGCATTATTGTTTTAAATAAACGACCTCTAGCGCCAAAACTTACATACTGTGTCTTTAAAAAGTCAAGGGTGTATATTTCTTATAGCATGCTTTCATTACTTTCTGTTAATTTTATTAAAGTGTATACTAGTTTCTTTCTTTCTCTCTCCTGATCTAAAATAGTATTTTGTTCTGAACTTCTGATTAATATTTGACAGTGACATTTCTTGGTTTTGGCTGAACTTAGAAAAATTTTAAATGAAAACCCTCTATCATCATTTACTCAATCTAAAGACAGCACTCACAAACCTCTCAGACAGCTTAAGCCATTGTACATGGGGTAATAAAAGTACTTTTGGAATAGTCCAAGATAACCAAAGTGTCTAAAGAATGAAAATTATACCTCAAATCAAATAAAAACTTGGCAGGTGCCATAGTCCCTCTTATAATGCTTCCCAAGACACTTAATTTAAAGCCCAGGGACAAGCGGATAACCTTAATCAGAGCAATATTGAATGCAATCATTTATTTCTGATTTGCAGACTGCTGGTCTTTGTTTACAGCAGAATTGCTTGCTATCATAATATGTGGCCTCTCCGTTTATTCAATGTCATTACATTTTTTTCGCATACTTTCGTTTATCTTTTTTTTTTTTTTTCAATACAACCTTCCCCAAGTTATATTAAAAACATACAATTCTCTAAACCTTGTTCTTATTTTTCCTTTCAGGGAGGTGTCACTCAAAGTGCACCAGAAAGTAAAAACCATTTTCTTTTGATACTACTAAAGTACTTTTATAGTGGAGACTATTCTTTTTATGATCCATATTTTGTGAGTAAAGATAAAACTAAAGAACTCTTGATCAGTATCTCTCCATTATTATATGTGCTATTATGAACCTGTGGAGACAAATGTAAAGAAAATGAAAACAAAAGACTGCATTGTTGTGGGATTAAATTCAGCTTCACCAGCCCGAACCTCAGAACATTCCATGGTGTCACATAATACTGTCAGTTTCCTATTGGAAGTGCCAGCATAGAAGGAATCAGTGTGCTGGCAAAACTGTGTGTGTGTGACTATGTCCTTTTCTTTTTCTTTCTTCTTCTTTCTTTTTCCCCTCTGTCTGTGTGTGTGTCTGCGGTGTTGGTGGTAGTGGTCTGGATAAGGCTTATGATACCCTTGGAAAAATGTTGGATTTTTATAGAGTTATCCCATATTTTTTGGAATGTCTTTTCCGTCAGTCAGGAGCCTGTAAGCACCTTATTTGCTTTATCATTTTATCACCATATGTAATATTCTGTTAAACAAGACGACCATATGCTGTCCTGCCATATGCTGCTGCATGTGTGTGCCGTCCAGTAAAGCAGCATTGACAAGAGGCAAATGTTCCTGCCAATGGAACGTTGTCCGTGTGTCTCTCAGGATGTATGGCAGCTGCCCGCTCTAGTCTGTAGCTCTGGGATACCAGTCTACATTTGGGTGTGCCAGAATACATGGGCAGGGTACTGACAGTGAAATAACTCACCTGTTCTTGGCAAAACGCTTTCAGGATTATTTTTCTTTTACATTTTTCCCAATTTGTTTAATGGATAGTTCACCCAAAATGAATTCACGTGCCATCGTTCACATGATCATAATATACATGTGTGTATAGTATGTAGTATGCTTATATATTGGGTGAACTATTCCTTCAAGAGAGCCACAATTAACTCGACTGACTCCTGTTCTGGTCGTAAATATTGTAAACTATAAATTGATATTGTCATTTTGATCACATGCTGGCAGTTCTGTATTATTAATAAAGCTCTTCAGCTTAGAGCGACGCTTGATTGCTTTTTGAGGTAAAGAATGACGTTACAGAATTTAGTATTTATTATAGCCTTGGTTTTGGTGTGTACAAGTCAATTGTGCTACTGTAAAAGGCAAACCAGTCTATGATTGACCACAATCATCATGAGTTTACCAGATGAGGAGGCTTTTCCTAAGATAGTTTCCTTTCTGTTGCGTAGGGATAATGGCATATAGAAGCCCGAATGCTAATGACTTTTTGAGCTCAGTCACTTGGAGAGGAGAGATTTCATTTCCAGCTGTAGCTATGGTGCAGTTCTGCTCTGTTCTAATGGATCTATGGCCTCGTAACTTCGCTTTTTGAATTTTCCCCAACAGATGCCAGACCACACCACAACTTAGTAAATGTGATGCATTTGAAATTACTGTACCATAGTTAAATACAGGCCACTTTATATGCGCACCCTATATAGTCAGCCATTTGTAATGCATGTATTTTGATATTTTCTACACTGTTCACAATATTTAAACTTATTTGGACGTATATGTCTTAACAGCTATATTTTAAGGTTCTGGAAAAGCCTATGCATTCAGTCTAATGCATTTGTTTTGTCTAACGGTTTCTCAGTGTATTTTATGAATTGTAGTTTATTTTTACTTTAATAAAAAAAAAAAATAGTTTTAGTGACAGTGCTTTTAAATGCATTTTTAAGTAGAATTTAGAGACTCAACTTTTTTTTCTCTTGTTGCTCTTTAAGATGCTGTGTCAGATTAAAAGAGTTCAACTGTTCTTTTACCATTTTTCTGCAATGTGTCAAGTTGTTTTTGAACACAAGGACATCCTACTCTATATCAGGGGTTTTCAAACCATTCCTGGAGCCTCCCCAGCACTGCACATTTTGGATGTCTCCCTTACTGGACAGTGGACACTCCCAGCTCAGGTCATGTGGTACTAAACTAATCAGTTGATGGGTTAATACTGCTGTGTCAAATGAGACATCCATCCATCCAAAATATGCCACTGAGAATTGCATCTCAATAGGTATGTTTACATGCACTGATTTTCCAATTTCAGATTCAGTTTTGTTCACATGTGCATTACATTTATGCCAAACATATGAAGTATTTTTGAATCTGATTGAGAAAATAGTCTGATTCATGTGTCACATACTTCATTTTCCCCTGATGATCAGATTATATCAGGTCCACACCACCCCTTTCAATATGATCGAAACTGTATTCGTATCAAGCGCTATCAAATTAATTAAGTTTGTTTACAACCCAATTGAGCCATCAATCCATTTGACCCTTCACAAAGACCCGGCGCCTTTAGTAACTGTTGCTTTGTCCGACAAGCCCATGAGCAGAGAGGACACTAACAACACGTCAACAGACATAAAATATTGTAATTTTTAAAGAAGTTTAAACAAAAAATACAGTATAGTGGCTCTTTAATGTCGCTGTAGCTCCTTCAATCGGCTCGTGAACCGATCATCTCTTCGTACTAGTTCATTTATAGCATCAAATAAACATTTCTGAACATCATCTGAACGTGTTCACCAACGTTAATCTACTAACTCCCCTGACTGCTTTGTCAAACAAAATGGTGGATTCGAGGTAATGATTGGTTAGATCGCCTGTCAATCAAACTGTTTGCGAAGGGTCAATTACCAATCCAATAAATGAATTATTGGGGTGCATCTTGGAAATCTGCCCACTGATATTTGGCAGACCTGACCCTAAACCAGCCTAATTACAGTGCTTCTTGTACATTTAAGTCCAACTAGTCATTCATGTGTAGTTTTGCACATCACTAATTCTGACCTCACAAGAAACACATGTTGTGTCAGCTGGTCCAGTAGGGCGTTGTTGTACGGAGGCCCAATTTGCCATTGTGTCATTGTGTGTTTAACCTTTGCCTCCACATCTCACTGCTCATTATAGTGCTATAGTCATCTGCTCGAGATGTTAAATTGAGGTCATTAAATATCCCAGGGTGCTTTTCCAAAACAGTGGAGCTATAACCTCGACGTCTTGGACAAATTTTCCCAATTGGCCTTCATCAATTACAACCTCCTCAACTTCCCCACATACAGTATAACTTAGTTAAATGACTGTCTCCTCTTCACCTATAGCTGATCTGATGTGCGTTGTGATCCAGTGTAGATGCCGTCACGTCATCCAGGTGGATGCTACACACTGGTGGTTAACAAACTGCTAAATATAAGGAATTATTATATCATTATTTATTATTAGTCATGTACTCTTGGGGGAAAGCACTCTTTACGTGTAAATTAGCCCTGGGCTCGGCCCGGTTACGCCGAACACGCTGCAAGCTGACATTAATGAGCAGTGAGCGATCTGGTGATTTAGAGGTGGGATAGCTCCACTCCACACTAGGAAAATAAATGCAAATAATAGATCTCCGGGCTGTAATTAAACGGATTGTGATTCAACAATGAAGTCATGAGCGTGTCATTTAGCTGGAAGTAACGCAGCCTGTGAGTCACATTAAGGAGTGTGATCACATCTCCCTACATGGCTACACTCGCGACGGTTCCATAGTAACACGTTGTTGTCACCTGCGAGTGGTGGCACAGACTGACACGCTGGGTGATGACGTGGCAAGCTGCTCGTGCCGTCCGGAGGTTACCCACTGCTCTGTGCTTTGTGAGCGCGTGCTGAATTAACCATTGTGGAGGGGTTTTCATGGGCCAGGTAAATGAAAGCCAACTAGTATTTATTAGCAGTAGTTTTTAATAGAGCCGAGTTTGAGAGTAAATATGCTGCCTGGTGTAGAAGTTCTGTTATGACACTTTCTTTTTTGCTCCCAGGGTAATACATTTCAGTATGCATGCTTTTAAGAGACAGTACTGTTAAGTGTACTTGTAAATTCAGATGATTATTCAGATAATAATGTCCATTCCTTCACTGATGTCATAACAGTCCAACGTTGTTTATTAAAAAAACCTTTTTAAACATCCATTTGTTACATTATGATATTTTTGTGTAGTACACTGTAAAAAATGGTGAAATCAAAGTTCATTATCAGTAGCTTTTCCACAAGCTGATCTAAATAGTAATGTATATAAGGCGCGCACACACAAATTCTGTTAAAACTGTTACAGTGTAGAACCATTCTAGATGTTACTGCTCTTCTTTTTTTTCTCTTTTTTTATAAGTGCACACACAGAGCTAAGAGTCGTTGGGGAACAAAAGGCACGGCAAGTGAGTGTCATGTGAATATCATGCTCAATTAGAGCACAAACAAATAGAAACATGTTTGTCTTTTGTCAACCCCATTCGGTACAAGAGATCAAGTTGCACACGCACAGTTTTTGGTGATGGTAGCTCAGTTAGATTTGATTAAATTAAATTTGTCTCCCCCCTCTTTTTCTTCATTTTTTTTTTTTTTTTTTTTTACCTGTGAACCCAGTGTGGCACCCCTGCTGTAAAGGCCAGAACTAATTATGCCGTTTCTCGCTCCTAGATTTTCACACCACTGCCTGGAACATCTGCAGCCTGTCATGTAGCATCCTATTCATTTCTACTTAATTTGATCCTAATATGCGTCTACATGAGGAGCCAGATGTTGCCAGAGACTGTGGCACTGAAAGTTTTGTTTTAGAGAGTTTGAACCTTGCATGGGAATTTGAACCCTCGCTTTGCCCGGCGTGTGTAGATGGCAGGCAAGATTATTTCCATAATCATTAATATGTAATAAAACATGGTGATTTTTTTTCTCTCTCTCTTTGCTTCAGTCTGTCAGAACACGTTGCTATCCATCCCAATTTGACATGCCTCCCTTGGGTGGGACTGAAGTTGTTTTTCTGTCATTAATTTCACATTTTATATTTGTATTTTTAAGGGCTGACCATAAGAAGATCTAGATCCACAGCTCCCTTAAGTTTTTCTTGCATTGTATTTTACTCAAATTATTATTAAAATGTATTTTTTGTTGTGTATGAAGACAAAGCATACATTGCCCCCCAAGAACACCCCCCACCCCACCCAAAAAAAGAAGATTTAATCCTAATGCATGTGAAAAGTGGGCAATATGATATACTGTTTAATGAAAAAAGTCTGTAATGAATAGATTCGATTACATCACTTAGTCTAGCAGAATTTTGTAATGTCGCTCAACATATTTCACATTAGAGTGATTTACAGTGTATCAAAGCTCTTTGGCACTTTTCCACTATTTTAGTACTTCACATGATGGATGTGAGCTTCAACTGAGACCTTCGTGTTGTTTTCGTGTTGCAGTTCATTGGGGGAGAGGGTGCATGGCTCGGCACTTGTCTGATTAAGGAGATGAAAACCCTCGTGCTTCTCTCATAATAAGCACCATATGTTGCCCACTGGCCCCTCACTTGTGCCTTGTCATATCGAGTGGCTCCCAGACATGCCTCTTGACATGCCCTGCATCAAGCTCCTGGCCTGAACTAATGAGAAAAGTGTTTAGCGCTGGCGAGCACATCCCCGGTCCTGAGTGTGAGAGAGGCGCGTCGCTGGAGAAGATGTGGGCCATATGTCCCAGAGTGCCCAGCCCCCTTTCCTCTGCGTTGGCATATGGAAGGCATCCTCCCCTGATGGCACAGGGTTCAAAACATGGCAGACAGAGCGCTGAATGCTAGCTGCCGAGACTGAGGTTTTCTCGACGTGATCAGAATCGGCACGGATGCACATTTAGAACTACGTTCTGTTTCATGAATTCAGAGTTTTTGTTGAACATGAAGCTGAGTGCCAGTTCGTTTTCAATGACCTCATTCTTTTAGCGGCTTTACGGTTGACGAGCGTGCTGGCATGTAGTAGTCACCATGGACAATGATGTCCGTGAATTAAATTAATGCAAGTACTCAGACTTGCCGGCTTTTGATTGTGATTTTCTATTATTATTATTATTATTATTATCTAGAGCAGATCGGTGGGGCAGTTGCAGTGTTTTTTGTTATATATTGTTGTCGCTCGAGGGAAGCCGAGCGTTCCTGTCAGGAGACATAGATGTTGATCCAGACTCCCACCATTGAAGCATACACCCATGTGTCTAGAGAGGCATCTGCTCCTGTTTAACCCAATCGGATAGCAATAAGGAGAGCGCCAGCCCGCACGCGGCCTACGCCCACTCCACGACTGTCCCATGATGTAAAAGAGCATGAGGCTGCAGCTCACCGAAAGGAAAGGGGGTTGTTTGTCAGAAAGCTGTCTATGGTTTTTGTCAAGCATTGTTTATCAGTGTTGATTTCTAATTACAGATTCACTAGATGTTCTGGGTAAACTATCATGTACTGCCTGGTAACTTAAAAGACTCCTCAAGCCACATATGCCCCGTTTGTTTACTATAATGAGCACAGAGTTATATTGACAATGACAAGGGATAGACTAATCTTGCAATATTGATGCTTTTGATTTTATGTAAGGTATTGATTTGTGTGTTGTTTCTTCCTTGACTACTTAATTATATATATATATATATATATATATATATATATATATATATATATATATATATATATATATATATATATATAATTATTAGAATCTTTCATGGTAAATGTATTTCAATAAATAAAAAAAATGAGTGGCAAATCATCACATTAGATTTCTGAAGGATCATGTGACATTAAAGCCTGGAGTAATGATGCTGAAAATTCAGCTTTACCTTAACAGGAATAAATGTCATCTTAAAATATATAAAAATAGAATGGTATTCATTTAAATGGTAATCATATTTCACAATATTACTCTTTTACAATAAATAATGACGGAGAGACAGAAACCTCATCTGGAGTTAATTCACAGTAAAACAAATGTCACACAAACCTATATAAGTTTATTTAAATTAAAAGTTGTTAAAAGACTGATTTGCACTTGGAAAATGTCCGATTATTTTACAATTTGCAATTTAGCTTCTTTTACATATTATAAATGATGGTTATTATATCAATTGTTAAAGGGCTATGATTTACACAAAATGCAAAAATATTGAATTTTAAAAATATTTATCATTAACCTTGCACCTGTGAACAGATAAAAAAAAAACGGAATCGTCCATCATCCCTCTATCTCTGAATTTCTTCATAAGTAGCCTGAAACGTGTGTCTCATGTCTTAAAGTTTTTATTGTGGTTTAGCAACATGTCACATCTAGATAGAGCCAGGATCAAAGATGCAGACTCATCGAAACGCCCATAATTATTTTTCATCCACACATTTGTAGTGCTCCTCGCAGCAGTACACTATAGAGCTCAGTGTCTCATGTAAAGACTGTCAGAGAGTGCCAGCCGTGGCTTTGTGCTCTCAGTTTCAGTGCTGTCACACTGGATGACTGTGCAGGTTCTTCAGGCGAATGGGGCTGTCAGCTGACTTCATGCTCATTGTCTAACATTCTCACACACTCTGCCAATGAAAGCTTTGCCCCCTCAGGCAAAGTACATGGCAGCCTGCTTTGTTCTACATGCTACTGAAACTCTGCTGCTCTCCTGCTAAACTGAGAGCGTCCGATGCAATTAATGTAACAGAGAAGAAATCTCACTCTGTGATGCAGAGGCAGGATTCTGCTCACATGCTCCTTTTAATTAATTTTGAAATACACTAAATTATTTCCGGGTGTGCAAGATGTTGAAATGACTATGGAATTTTTAGGGGAGTGTGGGGTAAGATGTGTCAATACATAAGTGGTGTCAACTGTAATTTTGAATACAGCTGCCTGTGACCTGAAAGATACACATGAGAAGAATGCTTTTTTATGGTGAGGCTAAAATTTCTTTCAAGATTCAGAGATTAGTGCTGATAAAGAGAAACCAACCACATATATATATATATATATATATATATAAATACCATATCATATTATCATAATATGCCAATCATATTACTATTGTTTTGCATTAATAAGTGCAGTTACTAGTAATATTACACATTTATTTAACAGAAATGTAACAGTAAAGCACTGGGCTTGAAATGAGATGTAGATAAAATAAACTTTTATTGACAACAGTAATACGCAAACATTTTTTATAAGGAAAACATTTAAATATTCTACTCTTATTAAATGTGCCATACTAAACTGACCGACGGCTTCAGTGAATAATATCTGCTTTCTATTTAATTCAGTCAAAATTTGAAGAAAAGTTTTTGTTTTTCATGAGATTTTCTGACTTTCCCTCATATATATTAGCTAGTGGAAATGGCTAATAAGCCAATAAGTTTATAGTGGTAATTTCATGTCTTTTTTAACAAATTATCACATTGAAAATAACATTAAAATGGGATCATATTTAGAGATTTGAAGTGCTGTAAATAGTGTGAAGCACTTTAAAAAGTCTTTGAAAAGTCCTTGAATTTCATTCCCAAAAGTTTGAACCCTGGAATGAATAATGTAAAAGCATTCGGCTACCATGCGACCATGATTTCAGTTAGCGTTACTCACTGGAGAGCCTTATATAACATGTTCATTTATGGCACAATATTTCTCCTAGATCTCATCAATTGCGCAACTCGGTGGTGGCACTAGTGTGACTTCTAACCAAATTTAGTCTCATAAGCAGGAAAAAGATCGCAAAATGCAACCATGTAGTCATAGTCTGGAGCTCTTTGTGTGTGTGTGTGTGTGTGTGTGTTTCTTTTCCCCAAACCAGTTCAGCTGAAATCCCGCCCTGGAGCCGATTTTAAACATTTCATTAGCCATGTCAATCACAGTAACGATTGCCTATACCCAACACTGATCCCTAAACCTACCTGTCACTGTAACCTCAGCCAATGAAATTTGTTGCAGGGCGGGGATTTCCGCTGAATCGTTTGGGGAAAACAAAAATCATACTGTGTATACTGTATTTGTGACCCTGGACCACAAAACAACGGTGACAATGTGATAATGGTCAATTATTTGAAATTGAGATTTATATATCATCTGAAAGCTGAATAAATAAGCTTTCCATTTATGTGTGGTTTGTTAGGATCGGACAATATTTGCTTAGATACAACTATTTGAAAAACTGATCTGAAATCTTGAACATGCAAAAAAAATAAAAAATTAAATATTGAGAAAATCGCCTTTAAAGGTATCCAAATGAAGTCCTTAGCAATGCATATCCACTCACAAAAATAAATGTTTGATATATTTATGTTAGGAAATTTACAAAATATCTTCATGTAACATGATCTTTACTTAAAATGCTAATGATTTTTGGCTTAAAAGAAAAATAGATCATTTTGACCCATATAATGTATTGTTTGCTATTGCTATGAATATACCTGACCAATTCAAACTTTTATATTTAAATATTATATAGTGAAATGCTTACAGTCTTAGTATTTTAACACTTTAAGCTCTTTAAGTGTGTTTGTGATAATCTTACTAATAGTCTTAAAGGCGACACGCAGATTTTTCCTTGCTTTCACTGTGATCTGTTTGAATTGGTTATTAATGCTGCACTCTGATATTTCTGAAATCTATAATTCATCATCAGTCACTGCTCATGTGACCATCTCTTCGATAGTGCTCCTGGAGGTGTTTTGAGCCCTTCATTATAACTCTAGCTTTAGTCTTTGGGGAGAGACACGCTGCCCCGTCAGTCTCTCTCCACTCCAGCACACTCGCATATCCGAGAGCGTTGAGCAGACGTCGAGAGTGGCGCAGAGACCGAAAACACGTCAATAGAGAGTGTGTGTGTGTGTGTGTGTGTGTGTGTGTGTGTGAGCGAGTGCCAGGGTGTATGATGGGGAAATGAGTTAAAACAGTAGCAGACAGAAAGATCATCGTGGCTGGACTATGCTTGAATTGTTACTTTTAACTGACTGAGAGAGAAAGATGGACGAAGAACATTGTTCCTGCTGAGAGAGAACAGACAGAAAAAAAAAAGAAAACAAATCGGAGACACATAAATATAAATGTATGAAATGGTCATTATTATTTCATACAAATGCCTTTCTTTGCCTGAAAAATTTAAGCTGCAGCAGCAGTGCCAATGCAGCGTATGTCAGAAAAAAGCCCAGGGACCACAGATGATTTAACTGGGAGAAGAGAGCGTATGCAAAAACCACATGTGCAACAGCCAGCAGTAAACAGTAAATATGTGGTCAGCTTGGCAGGACACTGCATTTTCTTTAGAGTGCACAGACAATTTGTGTCAAATAAGAGGAAGGCAAGCTCTCTCTCTCTCTGGGTCTGAGGAAACACCCTTTTCTTATTTTGTGACTATTTTGAGGCCGTGTGTTGTAGGGTACACCCTGCTAAAACTAACAGCTGTACTGCGAAACTTCCACTGTTAAATATAAAAGTAGATTATATAGAAACAAGAGACTTAGGACTGTGTGTGTGTGTGTGTGTGTGTGTGTAAATATATGTACTGATATATATAATGCAGTTGAATGCATAAAATATCAGTGTTGGGCAGGAGTTATACTAAAAATATTAATAGCAAAGGAACACTTTAAAATAAAGTTCATTAGTTAAACATTAGTTAATGTATTAACTAACATGAACTAATCATGATCAATACATTTGTTACTGGATTTACTGAAAATCCAGTTGTTCATTGTTTCACACTGTTCATTAACTAATGTTAACAAGATTTTATTTATGTATTAGTACATTTTGAAATTAGCATTAAGATTAAGAAATGCTGTGTAAGTGCAGTTCATTATTAGTTCATGTTATGTTAACTAATGTATTTTAATGTTGAACTAGATAAAGGTTATTTTTTAAAAAAATATATAATTATTTATTTTCACTATCTATATATATATATATATATATATATATATATATATATAAGACAGGATTGTCTGTGTGTTTTTTTATTATATTGCCTGGTACTTGGCAATATACTGGTGAATAATCGCATTTTTAATAAAGATTTATTAAATTAACTCATAATAAATGTATTTGCATGTTAATTAGATTTATTTCCCCCTTATTATTTATTTTGGTAACCTTACAAAAGCCTGTATCTAACATCCTATTTCTGTCATTAAACGGCTGTTACAGATGAAAGGGAGGTCATCTCTCTCTGTCTCTCTCTCTCTCTCTCTCTCTCTCTCTCTCTCTCTCTCTCTCTCTTTCTCTGTAATGTCAGTGGCATGTTAACGTGGATAATGTTAGACAAATTCTGTCTATATTCAGACCAAACCTTTATCTCCTCTCCAGTGCTTTCAGGCACATTATGCTTCATAATGAAAGCAGAAAGGATTTATTAGGGCAAATGTGAGAGGGAGGTGATTGGTGTGATAAATATTTACACTTTGAGTTTGGGTGGTGTTTTCGAATACAGACCGCACAACCTTTTATTGAGGAGCCAGCTGTTTTTGTCACATTCTATAACTCGACCAACTGCTCTCTAAAAGCATGCATCGCCTCATCATATGAAAGTTGGATTTTAGCATAATTATTCGTTTCCACCAACACACCCTATGCATTTGCACCGTGTCCTATTGATTTAGTCAATGTTGCATTTCACGACTGACG
Source organism: Opsariichthys bidens (assembly GCA_037194245.1). Taxonomy (NCBI): domain Eukaryota; kingdom Metazoa; phylum Chordata; class Actinopteri; order Cypriniformes; family Xenocyprididae; genus Opsariichthys; species Opsariichthys bidens. The sequence goes on from CM074280.1 coordinate 4,801,432, forward strand.
TTTTTGAAAACAGGGAGCCTAATTAGAGGCCCGGCTGATGATGCTCTGTCCTCTCAGTCCATCGTGAGGAATTAACTGTCTCTATCTCCGCATTCTTCTGCTGCGGCATCATTGACCATCTGCACATAAAAATAAACAAGAAATGATTTTTGTGCCTCTGTAGAACCCTCACAGCAGTGGCACCTTTGATGTGTTCTCCTTGATCTGTTTGGCCCATGGTGTCATTTCCCCCTGTGATGTACGGGATTAATTAGGCGGAACGGGTATTTATCCGTTAAAATCATAATACTAATTTACCCAATGCACTGTGGTGCCTCTGTGGGGGTGGTGGTGGTGGTGGTGGCTTAAAGTTTTTTTTTTCCTTCTTTTTCTTGCTTGAGAAGGTGCTCAGCCTCACATGTGTCAGACTAATGCTTTCCATACAAAACACAGCAAACACAAATTACTGGCTCTGATCAATTTGACTCTTCTGCTCTGATGGTGCACTCCTCCTGTTTTCTAGATATTAAAAAATATTATTAATGAAAAAATTATGTATGAGTATTTGTATTGTTTTATATTATGTAATATTATATTAATATACTAACGGTAATTAATTATTATTTAAGTGGTCCTTTGTCATTTTAAACTGAAACATGTATATGATGGCATGGTACTATTTCAGTAATATATGGTAATATATTAACATTTGTATATATATATATTATTATATAGTATTTTGCATTCGATTAAACAAAGATCAAAAAAACATTATAAAGCATAAAAAATGATTAGCAATGCATTTAATATAGTGTTAAGTATCAATATTTTTTATTATAGTTTTCTATTTTATTAAATCAATGAATACGTTATTATTATATTGTATTTCTTTTTCTTTTTTGGTGCTCTTTCTCTATTTGTCATTGGGAGTTGCAAATTTATTTTTCACCGAGGTGCCCATCAGACCAGATTCTACCATTTACTCTTATCTCATTGAAATATATATTAATGAATTACGACAGCTATGACTAGTCTTGTAAACGCGCAGCTCTGCGGTCTCCTTTCTGCTTTCCCCCTTTCACACACATGCGCTCTCTCTCTCTCCCTCTCTCTCTCTCACCTACATACAGCACAAACAAACACACCTACCCTACCTCTCACACACTCCCGCACACAACTCTGTCAACACACCCTCCTGCCCAGCGCCCTCTCCATCGAACCTTGTTTCTTTGTGCTAAACCAAATATAGAGTATATTGTCCATCTGTGTACAATGGGCCAGTGTGGAGCCTGTGGTTCTCTGGACTGAATGTAGCCTGTTCTCCGGCCCTGGGCTGTGAATGCTATCGGCGCGCTGCAGCATACGGACCGCGCGCTATTCCCACACCCAGACGCACCGCTCTGGGGGATAAGACCGGCACAATTGATAGAAAGTGTATTCTTTTCCATTGGTTCCCACCAGCGAGCCCGTTTCCGGGGCCTTATCAAAGAACAAACGCCTTTGAAAAGCGGGGTAAACAAAGCACCGGGAGGCATTGTTGACCACACTTTGACAGGAGTAATCTGGCTTTTCCATCAGCCTACATTTGGAGTCTGTCCGGGCCCCACCCAGCGGCTCGAGGGGTTGAGATCCAGATGCTTTCACACCTCTACGTGCTCCGAGGTGTCGCATAGTGAGCACGTACTAGTGCCAGTGCTCTTTCATTCTGTCTCGCTCACTCCAGGCTGAGCAGAAGCAGACAGACACACCATTTTTAAGGCTATTTGTTTATTACACCATTTTTCTATGTACTAGAAGAGTGTGTGTGTGTGTGTGTGTGTGTGTGTGAGAGAGAGTTAAGGTAGAGTGCACTCTCTATACTGATGTACACATGACATACACAGCTGTCTCCCATGAAGTCAGAGGTAATATTTTGTTGATATTATTTTTATGCCTTATGCACACTTTATTACATAAAATATACATACCATTTACACTTTAATCCAAACAGTTTAAAAATATTGCTAAATTGTTTACTTTTAATACAATTCTGAATAATTATTAAACCAGGAAAATAAAAAAAAGATGCAATTTTGTTTATTATTTTCTATTACAAATGTTTGCAGTGAGACACATACAGCAGAGCATCACAACTTGCTGAGCGAGCTCACCTTTGGGACTTTAGAGCCACAGTATAGTGCCATCTACTGGAAAATAACTACCCTGCACCTCGTAACTACATTCTATCGTGGATTTGTGTGCGGGAGAATATTACTTAAAGCTTCAACAGAGCTGTAATCATTCAGAATTAATTTACGTGCTTTTGATCAAGGGAGCAGTCTTAAGCTAAATGTCGATAACAAGTAAAACAATATTATTACTATTTGTTTTCTCCTCAGAGTATATTGTAGGTCCATTTATTTCCCTTTTTTTTTTTTTTTTATCTAATAAAGCTTTAAAAAAATATTCAGTGCTTCAATCAGAATAATGTACACAAAAATATATTCATACACTCTGTCAGCTTCCATGTAAATATATGGCCCGTGTGCTGGGAGTCATTTTCCATTATTTCTTATCCTATATCTGTGATTACATTTGCATAAATTCTCAAGTATTGTAAATAATTGACTTTTCTTGAATAACACCCTGTCTGACTTTATTCGGTAATGAAATGCATCTACCATAATTGGACAACCTAAAAGCATGTGCGATACATTATGTCAGAATCAGCTAATTAATGTATCTAGCAAAAGGCTGTTTTGCAGTTATGATTCTTTTGTCACGTAAGAAAGTTGCGCTGCGCACAACACGGCAAGACCTCTGCCTGACTTTGATTTTCCGCTGAATATAAAACACATATTTGTAACACTTGCTTCATCTGCCCGTTTGAGTGAAGAGGCGCAAATCTACTCTGAGATGGAGCAGGGGAGAGAGATGTTTCCTCTGGTGGCGGATGCGATGAGAGATGGATGGGGATGGGGAAGTGGAAGTGCGCGTATGTGCCCCCTTCTCTCCATCTGATGCGGAGGGCAATCATGATTACTCACGGAGTGACAGTTTAAGAAAAACCCTGTCCTCTTGTCTCAGCCTGCTTTAAAAATACTCTTCATTATTTGCAGCCACTTTCAGTTTTAATAGCACGAACACCATTGCCGAGCCATATTTCTTTCTTCGGGGTCAGCAATGATCATTTAGATGGGGCCGAGACACGTCAAAGCAGACGACGTGTTTCTAGAGGAATGGAGAAAAGACGCAGTGTGCAGAACGTGCGTGAATTAGATAGTGCCGCGTGTGACTCTGATTATATTCCCTTCTGGAAATGCTAAATGGGGACTGTATTAGTGTTTATCTCATGGCTTTTCTTTCGTTATAGTTGCAATAAATTCTTGTGAATTTATTACTGCTTATATTTGTGGTTTTTGGGCTGCCACGATTCGTACATTTCGAGCTCCTGAAACTTGTCTGTATAAGCGATCTTGACCTGTTCTCCACATCAAAACCTCTCTTCACATGTTGTTTGAAATCCGTGGTGTGTTTTAATATTTTAAGGACGGAACCTTGGACGTCAATAAATTACTTATAATTGGCTTTCATGTTCATGGCGGCAGTTTTCTTAGATTTCTGTGTTATTGTGTGCCATTATGCATTCTGCTCAGCATTATGGATTTTTCCGTAAGCTTAGTTCGCGCAGCGCTTGAGACGCTGAGTAAAACTGAACACAAACCCCATTTAGCATTGTGCTGGGTGATTCCTGATGGGCTCGTGTGTCCAGTGAACTCTCTGTTGGCCTGCTTTCTATTCCAACTGCCTGAAGGCTGTTTTCCATAGCCATATTAATGAGAACGTCTCCACATCTACCGTCCAGCGCTGCGGTGAGGAAGGGGATGGGCATCAGTGAGTGTGTGTGTGTGTGTGTTTGGGTGCACGGTCCTATTTGCACTATACCTATACTAATCTCACAGCCTTGATCAGGGTACAGTAAATAAACCCCCAAGGCCTCTATTGATCAGCCTTGAATTTGTTTTTTCTCCGAACGTGGCATCTACTTAGTTATTACAGATGTTACTCTGCGTCAATGAATTATTTTATCAAAACAGGTATGCTGCATTAACTATTTATTTGGAAGTAAACTCTCTTTCAGAGCGAAATGTCCAGGTTGCCACACACACTCTTTTGTGTGTGTGTGTGGCAGCGCTCAGTGGAGGTCGTGGGTCAATATGGACCTTGTTGGATGCCAAGCCCCGATGGTGTTCTCCGCGCTGAGCCGGGATTGTAGCAGTAGGTTACAAACTTCAATCTCTGCAAAAGCAGTGTGCTTTCATTATTTATGGGCCGCAGCAACACGGGGGGCGGAAGAATGAGGTGTCAGGAGTGAGGGGCTTGTACGTCTTGTTTTGTAACAGATGTAACAGATGTACGCGGGCACTGTAGAGTAATGATAATTATACACACGCATCTATACTTTGCTGGAACGTACATTTATAATCCAATATTTCAACGCCATGTATTTTTAAAGGCTTTTTATAGCATTCCGAATAAATCGTCGTGATAAAAAATCGATTATATGCTGCTTTTGTTCTGTGCGATTTATAACATGAAGATGAATGAGACAAAAGAGACATCAAAAGGTGAACATGACAGTATGAAATTTGATTTGATGTGTATTAATCTCTTTCTCTCTGTACTTTGTAAGTCTGACTTGTTCGGATGCAACCCCAGAGGCTTTCTGCTCCCTCAGGTTTGTGAGTTGTGTAGTGGATGCCTCACTTGTTCGTTAATTGCTTCAGTGTCCCTGAGCACAAAGGAAAGGTTAAATGATGTTGATGTTGTGTATGTGGATCTGAGACTGTACAGAGGACGTCTCTCTCTCGCTTTTTCCTTCTCCAGTTTCCTTGTCTTGAGAAACCGGGCTGTCCCATCACATATCCAGTTGTCGGTTTCAGGCTGGGAAACCCCCCTGCTGGGAGTGATCAAAACATTGAGACATATTTCAGGAGGAGGCCAGACTCTGATTCTTACCCTATCAGTCCTGGCATGTAAATGGCGGACCTCTTTATAAAGAGGGGTCATGCACACATATCAACACCATTTCAAAGAAAAGCCATCACGCCTGTCATTTTTACCAGACTCTCTGACTGACATTGTGTCCTCTAGAATAACACATTGCAAAAAAAAGGAAAGGAGGTCGGGATTGTTTTGTGTTTATTGTAAATAGGGCAGTTGAAAATGAATCACTGAAACTTAGCAAAAAAAGACTGTGGTAAACAAGACATGAAATTACACAGATGCATTGCAGTAAACGTATATGATAAACAATTTTTTTCAATCAACATTTAAAAAGTGTTTTAGTGGCAGATCATGCATAGGAAACTAAATATTGTACTTGTATGCAATATTGTATATTGTACTATTCGTGTATCCTGATTTACTACACTAATTTTTTTATATAGAAAATATTCTATAAAAGTAAAACACTCATTTCTGCTGATTAGTTTACTGGACTCAAACCTTAGATTACATGTATTAATTAGTCTATGTGATTTATATGATTTAAAAAAAAAAAATATATATATATATATATATATATTATTTTTAGTCCCGTCGTTTTATGCAGTTTACTTTTTATCATTGATTCATTTTAATATTACATTGAATACTTTTGCATCACACTTCATAACAGTAATAGTAGTTTCCAAAATCATGGTATAATTAAATATTAAATATTCAATTTTTATTGTTTTCTGTTAAAAAGCTCTAAAACGATTTAAATAGAAAAATCGCTTCAAAGTGTTCAAGTCAGCTGCATGTATCTCTTTTCTTGGAATAATATTAATACCTGTGCTCCAGTTCCTAACTAACTGAATTAGAAGATGGTAAACTAATGTTGGTTCAAATATTCTATTTGATTACGAATATATAAATATATATTTTAAAACCTTTTACTACTTTTTGTCTATGTATGACGGCCTGGAAAGGCCTAAAAGCATGTCAAGACAACTGTTCGTTCGCCCATTACCTTCCGAGAAAAATCCAGAGGAATCCCAGTCAGTAAACCTCAAAAAAGCTGACTAATTCAAACCAAACGTACAGCCTCAACATTATAAGGCTTCCCACAAGTAAAAAATCCGTGTCATAAAAAGCTAAAAGACGCTTGTTAAAGACTAATAAATAAGGGGAGTCTACTGTATTAGTGAGTTGTCTTGGATCTTGTGGATGTATTCTCTTAAACTGTTTGTTGTGAATGTCAAGTGTCCTCAGATTTACAAGGAACTGTCAATATAAGTTAAACCTAATGATGATCAGAGACGCATTTAACAAGCATTGTTAAAACTTGTGTACCTGTCTTGTTCTTTCAAAAACTTGTGGTTGAAAAAGGGGGAACGTTTTTTTTTTTCTCCTTCATTTTTTTCCTTTGACTGGACTGCGTAGTTCAGCCAGGATAAATGTCGTGATTGAATTAGTGAAACCGTACACTCACTAACCCAAGTGCTTATGGCTGACTGTGACCACACACCCAAGACCGGCCAAAGAGTCTGTTCATTCTGCCCAGTGTTCACTGGAAAATCCACTGGCACATTGCACATGTTTGAATAATGCTTGCAGTTTTTAAAAAGTGTGTTCTTAGCAAAATTGGAAAGGCTGTAAAGACGATTAGATTCAATATTTAACATCCTGAGGTGCTATTCCAGGCAACACTTAGAAACGCAAAGGGGGAAAAAATGAAAAAGGACAGAGCCAAGTGACTCTCACCCCCCTTTTAGATGTTTCACAATAGCGGCTTATTCAAATCCCAAAAATTACATTTTTCAAGCGCCTTTCATGACTCTGGCTTTGTTATTGCTTTAACATGGGTATCAGAGGCCTATGTTTATTCAACCCTCAATTACCAAAGGCTCAGCCGGCAGGCCTTTAATTGATTGCTTTAATTGATTGGTCGGGGGTAACCATGGCTGAAAAGCAGTTTATCTTAATCAGTTGAGAGGAAATGTAGAGTGGGGCTTGATTTCCTCCAGCTGATCAACCCTGTGTGGGCTAAAAGGGGTGGGGGGGGGGGGGGGGAGCGTCTACCGAGGCGAGAGAGAAAGAGATCGAGGGAGTGAGAACGGATATAGGTGGAGGTGGACCTGGATGGGGCATGATGAAGACAGAGATCAAAATCTTGATTTCAAGCCGTTTTCAGTACTGTGTACTATAAAATCTGTACAATCACAGTTTGTAGTCAAAGTATTTTTTTTTTTTTTTAAAGTTTCCAATAATTCAGATTTCTCTGAAATGTTGTGGTGCAGTGACTCAACACTATGCAAATGAAATGCATTTGACCTATCTATCCCATGAGGTCAAAGGAGATGGAGATGTTATCTTTTTTTTCGAGATGTTATTTTTGAAAGAAAAAAAAAACGGCATTTAATTTTTATGAAAAGTCAGCCAGAAAACTGTAAGCCAGGCCACTCTTTTCAAGTCTGAGTGCTAATGGTACGAATAAAATGGCTCATCGTGGCTAAATGATACCACCAGAAGTAAAGTATTTTTGCAATTGTTGTTAGTTTGTCACACGGGTCAAAGGGCATTGCCAACATGCCAGATGTAACACAGTATGAATGTATTCTAAAGAGTGCCAATTTTCCTCTTCTTCCTCTCCTCATCATTGCTCTCAAATGGGAATATTTTAATCTAGATGGAGGGCAGCTCAGAAATATTTCACGCTCTTCCTCACCAGATAATGACCCAAACCTGACCCTTATTGTTGAGGTGGAATTGCACTTTAAATGTTTCAACTGGCTTCCAGGCTTTTAACCAGCGTCTAAAAATGAAGTTCATTGAATGGAATTAGAAAATTGACCTCTAAAATGTCTGGCCCCTACATAAACTTCATTGACGTCTCCTTGCCATTTAGCCTGTACTGGACGTTACAGCACCGCCATAAGAATGGGGAGAGGATAATAGTCTGATGGATCCTTCAGATGGCCAAGGATAAATGAAGCTAATCGTCCGGACTCTGTTCTTTATCAGTCTTTATCACACTTTGCCGGTCATCTAAGCCCAGAGATTTTCCAGACTCACTTTAACTTATGACAAAGTCAGAGTGTGTTCCCATGATCCCTTGCCATTGTGCTCACTCAAGAGATTGTCAGATTTAATAAAATAGCATGTTTTGCCCTCTCTGTTGTCACTCGTTTTATTTGGAGCAGAAACAGATTGCGAAGTGAACTTGGCATGCTGTCAAGAGAATGTTGCGTCAGACTCCGATATAGTTTGGATAGTTTTGCATGAGGATTTCAACCTTGAATGATTATTCAAAGAAATGGTGGTCATAAAACAAAAAGCACATGTCCTCGCACATAATTTCAAGAAAAGCCCTGACTGACAATACGATAACCTTGTGGTTCAGGCCATGGCCACTGCTAGTCTCTGTGTGTGTTATTGATGCAGGAATCGCAGGAAGAATGAACCCGTCCTCTAGTAGGTAGTAGCGTGTCCTCTGTAGACAGCACTGGCTCGGTGCGCCATGAACACAGGCAGCTTAAGAGCTTTGTGCAAGATCTCAGCCTGAGGGCTTTGTGTTAAGAGTTAGAACTCACAAAGCCTTTCTAAGCTTACAGAATATGTTTAACTCAATGCAGCAGCACAGAGGCGCATGTAGATACCTGCATATGTGCGCATTACTGAAAATGAGAACCCGGGAAGGGGTTTAAGTAGGATCTATTGTATGAACTACTGATTTTCAGATCCTCATAAAGCTTTATAATCAATGATTGGCCCATTATTGTAGTTTGACATCTCACCTTGAATGCTTATTCTGTTTTGTCCTCCATCTCACTGTACACAAGTATATCATGGGCTGCATTCCATTATTGGTCGCTTTTGAAATGTATCCGTCTACATCCTTTCTGCGAATTGTGTTCTCGCGTTCAATCATCTGTTTTCATCTGTATCTCTCCTCAGCCACTCTTCCCAGATAAATGTTTCATGAGGTCCACCTCATATCCTCCTCTGGAATAACATGTCCGATAGATTATAGGAGACATCACTCAGTCACATTCACCTATGACCACAGATCTGCATGTCCTTTATTCAATCCCCATACTCTTCGAAGAGGGGGCAAAGAAGGAAGAAGAAGTGATGGAGAGGCAAAAGTAACTGTCAAATAGTGTCTGCATTGAGAGAACTATCAAAGGGTGGCTCTGTATCAGATGTGAAGGCTTTAAGTGGGTCATGGGCTCCTTTCACTGTGATGCCACAGTAAAAATTCACCAGCTTTATCATTATTTAATCATGCTCTAATGGAAGTGATCCCCACCCCAAATATAGACCCACCTCTAAACTCAATTATTCTCTAATATGTTAACAGTTGTCACTTAAAATGATGAGAAAAGTAATCTCATGAACTTTCTTTCATAAAAAGATTCCAGAATTTCGTTTTTAAGAGTTCATAGGCAACACTATTGTTAATGAAAACAATTGATTACATTTATATTAACTTTTTATTCATATTTATAGAGTTAATGACTAAACGATACTCTGTTCACTTAACGTTCGGTTCTGTTCTCAGACATGCATCCTTTTGCCGCTTACCAACAGAATGCTCTGTCATAGTTTCCCACACTATTTATTCTTTGGTATGACCGAACCACTATTGAGTCTAATATACAGCGCAACCAGTTGTCAGGTTCCTGAATGAATAATTCAGAATCTTTTAGTATTGTTGTTTAATGTAATGTGTAATGGAAATATTGGATTGCATGTATGCCACCTCTAGCAAAACCTGATGAAAAAGTCATTTTAAGTTAAGTCAAATACAGTAGTATAATGAATCTGAATATCAATATAATAACTCAAAATTGTATAATTTCTTTGATGATGAAAACTGATTTTTTCAGCCATTATCCAGTACTCTAAATATTTTTAACAACATTTTTTTTTTTTGCTGAAAAAGCATTTTTAATTTTTTTTTATTAATGTTCAGTTTTGCTTTGCTGCTTAAAAAAAGAAATAAAAATAGCAATATATAAGAGAGAATGTCCTGGTTTCTGATGTAACATTTATTCTTCAGGTGATGTCCTTAATATTATATCCATTATAAAAATTCTGTTTGAATGTCCGCTGACTGTTAAGTAAATTTTCCATAACAGCATATATATATATATATATATATATATATATATATATATACACAGCTCAGCCTCAGTAGTTTTGCGAGGTATCTATAATAAAGGTTGTGAAATAATTGTATAATATAGTATTAACTCTACTTTTGTGCTGCAAGCATATTGCACAGCACCAACATAACAGATCTTCTCATCTTAGCTGTGTCAGCAGTCTGTCATCGCTCGTCATTGTCAAAATATTTAAGATGACCAATCAAATCAAGGTATGTGGGCGCAGGAACAGCTTGACGCATTAAGCGTCAAAAAGTGCGAGATAAAATAACTAAACAAAACATTTATTTGATAGCTGTTTTAGGATAGAAATGTTAAACTACCCCCAAAAATAATCAAGGATGTAAACTAATAAACATTTGGCCATTTCAAATTGAAAAAAGAAACATTTACGAAGCCGTTTTGATCATATAGGCATAAGATTAATGATGAATGTGCACATATTATGAATGACTGTAATAAACTCAGTTACCTAGCTTTCCTGGTAGCCTTCAGTAAATTAATTTGAATTAAAATGATTCCTAAACCATATAAAAATTTGTTGACCCTAAGTTTACTTTCTTCACTGACACAGACATGAAAAATGAAAATTCTCAAAGCTCAGCTTTAGGAGGGAAAGAGAAATAGAAAGAGTGATGGAAATAAGTTTTTCAAATATTTTTTTTCCTTTTTTTGGTCTTTAAACATCTTAACATGCACATATGAGAGATCAGAGAAACAACATTTTCTCGGGGAAGCCACCCCCCAAAGTAGCAAAAAAAATCTTGTCTACAGCACGGATTGTAAGTGTCTTTACTGTCACTTTTGATCAGTTTTATTCATCATTGCTGAATAAATGTATCATTTTCTTTCAAATGTTTCTTACTGAAATCAAACTTCTGAATGGCAGTGTATGTATTATTGGAATAGAATTGCATTTCAATTCTCCCAAATATTCATTCTTTGGAAGTACAGAGGTAATCATATAGAATAGAAATCATTCAATTATTTACAATTCCCATCTCTAGAAATCGTATTTGGACATTTGACTTTTTATGTAGAAAAACCAGAGAAAATCAAATGTATTCTGGATCGTTTGAGGTTATTTGTTCCCAGACCTACTGACACTAATAGAAGTACATGTACCCTGTTTTAGCTGACTTCCCCATTTCCCATCAAACACGTTGGCAATAAATCTTTCTCTTCTCTGGGTTGTTTCATTCTTCTGTATATTTCCAAAAGCTTTTGAAAGTTTTTTCCAACCTTCAGATTTGTTAGTCATTAAGTTGCATTTTTTTGACCTCGAAAATCATTCTATTTGTGTCATGTTTACTGAAATCCCACATTATCATTTGAGGGATTGGAGAGCAGCAATCGATTGTTTGGCTTCTTCAGAAACATTGTGCATTAATGAACTTTATACTGTTCTCTGGTTGAATACAACTTTTTTCTTCTTCTTTCACTTCTGTACAGGTTTTCCCACTAGTCTCCTGTTTTTTAAGTCCAATTTTTTAAAATTTAATGCAACATAACTTTACCACATTCAGAATCAGATCAAAGACTTGTGAGGGCCTAGTGTTTGAAGTGTGCTCTATTTGAAGTTGTTTCCAAAGACACTGCGTGTAAAACAAAAGTTTACATATATTTCAGCCTTTGTGGGAGCAGTGTGTAGTGCGTACTGTATTGATTTGTGCTCTTTGAAAGAGTAGAACGAAAAAAGAGCTTTGTTGGAATTGTACTGCTGTACTGGCAGCGGGAACTGCGTTGGGATCCGTGTTCCAGTAGGAGACGGACTGATTTCCACAGGTTGGCGAAGGTCTGGGGCGTTTTGAATTGATGTGTGTATGTCGTGACCTTGTGACTGTGCTCCTGTAAATATGGCTGCAGAGTGGCCAGAGAATATTAGTGACTGGCAGAGAGCCTCTTAAGTTCTGTAAAGGGAGGCAAAAATGATATTCTGAGGAGAACAGCAAAGATTAATCATGATGAACCATCACAATGTTGTGAGAACCCTTGCCTAAGAAATTGCACAGACTCAGTATTTATCCAATAATTCTGAGGACGTGTGCTGTGTACATATTTTCATATGTATCTGAAATAGACTGTCAGATACATGTCTTTATATTTAAGTACTACATACTCTTTTTTTTTTTAAAGGAATATAGCAGAAATCTTAAAGGGATGGTTGATTATGATTTCACAGTTTTAACATTAGTTAGTGTGTTATGTTGCTGTTAGAGCATAAACAACATCTGCAAAGTTACAACACTCAAAGTTCAATGCAAGGGGAGATATTTTCTTTTACAGAAATTTCTTTTTAAAGACTACAACGAGCTTCTTCTTGGGTTGGTGACATCGCAAACCCTAAAATTTACGGGAACATGCAACAAAGGGGATGAGGCCATGTTGAGCTGCTTTAGAGAAGAGGAAAAGTTTTTGTAGTAGAGTGCTGTTGCCATGCCGTGTCATTTTACGCCGGACTGCTTCACAAACGAGGGTCAATTCAATGCTGGATTTGCACAGAATATTAACATGACGACACATGCAACTTCTTACATAAATTTATCCATAAACTATTCAGAAACGTGAATAGTTCTAATGGAGTCTTTCTATCAGTGTCCGACTCTGGTTTGAACAACGAAAGGCTGAACACCGTTGCTGACAGTCGTCATTTTGGCTGCATGAGATTCTCCAGCTTTGTTGTTGTTGAGCATCTGAAGTGCAAGCTGTCAGTGGAAAGCGGGCCGGCAGCAGCAGCATTTGAAGGGACACGCAAAAACAGCGTGTTTTTGCTCACACACAAATAGAGGCAAATTTGACAAGCTATAATAAATGATTTGTGGGGTATTTTGAGCTGAAACTTCAGACACATTTGAGACTTATATTACGACTTGTAAAAGGGGCATTATAGGTCCACTTCTAAATGAATGTCTTCTGAGGTCTGCAAGTTCGATATAAACAGCACATCTGAAATTCAATTTTCATTAGATGAGAATTTACTAGTCATTAACTTCTAAAACGTGAGTTGACCTTTAAGCTGTTATAATAGATCAAATGAATCCAATTTAACTAATAAAACGGAAAAACAAACATCCTTGCTTGTCTTCACTGATAATGTTTGTAACGGTATACCGTTATGACGATATATCACGGTATGAACATGTACGATTATCATATCATGTCCATACACTTATCTATGCTATTGAAAAAAAATAAAAAAATAAACCAGACTGAGAATTTCACCTGTGCACAAACAACATCTTTCCACTTGACTGCTTAGAATCTCAACTTGCTCCACCCACACACATACAGCAGAGAACATGTCAGAAACAGAGTCTGTTTTCACTAATCTCTAACCCCGTCAAAAAGAATTTAAAATTTGCAGTATGGGAATATTCTGAATTTAGAAAAAGTGAATGTGTGGTTGTCCTCAAGGATAGAAATCCAATTAGCAAAAAATGTAAAGGGAAAGTGGCTGCAAAAACAGGGAAACACATCGAACATGTTCACCTATATTCTAGAGCACCATCCCTCCATGTCCCGTTCATAACTAAAGTCCTCATGATTTCCGTGATGCAGAGGGAACCCCGGAATCCAGTATTTAAAATGGAATTTACAGTATAACGCAGATGTTACGTAAAATGCTCAAATGGATTGATGGATGGATGAATCAATGGAAAATTAGAGCTGTACGATAAATCAAATCGCGTCATGGTTGTGAATATTAAAGTGCAAAAAGACTGCTATATAAATGCATAATCTGCTTATTCTGCCCATCTTTGTGTGAATGAGCTGCGCCTAATAAGCTGTCTAATACATACTCAAGTACGCATGACACTCTGTATGTTTTCAGCATCTGCTGTCTCAAATTATGAAATAACGTCTCTATTCTATTATGTTTGCATATTCTGTTATGCAAAATCCACTTTTACATGGTGTTTGGGACATAAATGTGTGTTGGTTGTGTGTGTGAGCAACCATCCTACAATGCTAAAAAATGCACTGTGACGAGCAGGGCGGGCGAGAGCCGTGAGGGAACGGCGCGAGGCCGGTGACGCGAGAGATAATGAGCGTCAGCTGCTCGGCGCACCGGTCTCGTTTCTCTCACGGAGGAGCTCCGGAAGCATAAAAGAGGAGCGAGAGAGGACCAGGCCTGGATTTTATGTTGTGTTTTATTTTGTTTGTGTTACTTTCGTTTTATTGTTTGCTTATTTGTTTGATTATAAGTGATTAACGTTCGCCGGTTCTCGCCTCCTTCTTCCCGTACTTAAGAACTGTGTTACATTGGTGCCGAAACCCGGGAGGAAGGAGGGACATGCTGTCGAAGAGCCCTCGCTGCTGAGGAGGTCAGTGGTGCTGGAGCAACTGAGCAACAGGTCGGACGAAGAGCTCGCTGCCGTACCCCTGGGACAAGGTGGGGTAGCTGCCTTGCAGGAGGGAGCGGAGGAGTCGCCGGGGCTGGAGCCTGCTGCCTGCCGCCATGATGGGGAGGAGCAGGGAACGGCGGACTCTCTGCCGGCTGCCCTCAGCCGGAGGAGCCATCGCCGTCTGCCAGGGGGCGGAGGAGGATCGGGCCGTCCACCGAGCGTCCAGTACCATCTCATGGCACCGCGAGGAAGAGCCTTTTGGCTGGCTGAGGACCGAGCGGCAGTGTGTCTGGGAACCGGACCAAGATTTATTTATTTTTTTTCCTCTCTCCACTCTCTCGTCTTTGTCGCTCCTTGTGCTTCCGTCTCCTTTTCTCTCGTCTCGTCTGTCCTTACCCCCAGGTGCTGCTGCCGCCGAGACTGGCAACTCCAAACTCCACAAACTCAAAAGTCTTCACTACAAGCCGTCAAAATAAAAGTTTGGTTTAGCTTGAAGAAATATATTACTATTGTACAATATAATGTAAATCTCATAATAATAATAATAATAATGCAATTTATTTAAACATTTTTTAAGGAATATCATTTTTGTCCATGTAATTTGGTAAATCTCTGTTGTGCAAAAGTTTTAAAATATTAATTAAATTGTTCGTTTTGTGCATTTGTTTCATTACCACCATTTTTGATCATATATTTGTATTAAATCACACAAAGAAAAAAAAAAATTCTGAATGAAATACGTTTCATAGGACTCTTATTATTCTTAAATAATAAATATTAATAAATTATTAATAATAAAAATTAAGTTGTTAATCTAACCCATAATCAATTATTAAATTTTATTGATTTGACATGTTTCTGATTATTCAATATTTTGAATAATCAAAACCAATTGAAGTTTGTTATAATAAAGTATTTGTTCATAAAAAAAAACCTTGCAAAAACCTGACCAGCTGACCTTGGTCAGTCATTGCTCTGTTGTCCTCTTTGTTCTGCTTGGCCTCTACATTAAAGGGTCATGAAACCCCAGAACACATTTTGTGAGATATGATCAGATATGTACATGTCACCAAAAAACCCTAATAGCTCTTTAGTTTATCAACAAGTGAAAATTGTCTTTCAAAACAGAAGTATGAAATTGCCCTGAAAAATGCAAAAATAACCAAAGTCAAAGCTACGTCACAAAATCTGACGTAGATTTGGGCCTCAGAGTGTCTACGTCACCTGGTTCTGAGGGTTTCTCTGCATTTATTCATGAGAAAGAGCTCGTTCAATCCAATCCAAAGATATTCATTAGTATGCATAAGATTATAATTGCGGAATTATGCACAAGGAAGTATCACTTCTTCTGTCTCATTGCCTATTGTTATCATTCAGAGATATGGGTCTTAGGTGCTTGTTTCATCAGTGCTACAGCACAAAAATGCATTTTCCTGTGACGCAACCAGAGCAGAAGTTTGAGTGCAGGTGGTTTGTTTAGCTGTGGTCAACCAGCACAAATGGAAAATATGTTCACATGAGATCACATTACAGCGGAGAATTAAAATGTTACAAAACTGCTGCCTGCTTTGCATTCGGACACACGAGCCATGTGTATGTTTCCCTCAGCACAGTAGCACATGAGTGTTGTTTGTATTTTGCCAACAATGCAGTCAGAACTGTAGTTTGAATACAAACATGAAAAATACGCCACTTGGATCATAGATCATGTACAGAATAAAGGATCAATGTTTAAAGTTTTTAAAGACGTATTTCACATACTCTCCTGCAACAAACATGAACTAGCACGATGTATGCACACGTTTCATCATGTCTTCTTCAAATGAAATACATGTGCAAAATGTACACAATCAACTATTTTAACTATTTTTAATGAACTCTTTTCATACAAAATTCTAACATGTGAAAAAAGGACCGATGCGGGATTAGAAAGGTTTACGCAAACTTTCTTTCTTTTTGTGCACATATTTCCTTTCAGAGGAAGCCAAGCACTGGCTACAGTGGAAGAACAGCTCCCATTGCAAGTGTTCCCGTGAATGGGGAAAACAATTAACATGGACGAGGCTGCCTCTTCACTTTACAGTTAATTGGCTCTCATAAAGGCAAAGCTTAGAAAAATTATGGGGAGGAAGCCTTGCCTTGGAAGTATGTGTTTACTGTGGCTTTTATGGAAAATCCCATTTAAGATGGAACAAAGTACTTATCTTTATGGCAAGAAGCCTTCTGATAAAGGGGAAGTGCCTTGAAGTTGTGAAATTATGCCCCTTTTATATAGCAGAGGAAAAGGTGGTTTTCCAAGCTGTTTTTGGACAGAGGAGGAATGTCCAAATATAGACTACTGCAGTAAAGGTGCATAGTTTTTTTTTTATGCAGTTAAAACACTTTGTTTCTGTTTTCCTATCTGTCTGCAAGCATAACGTCATTTGATTGTCACAATGCTTTTGACAGGTAGTCATATATTATAACAAAGCACTTGAGTCTTGCCCTGGCAAACATATGGGTCAGCACTTTTGAAATGCAGCCCCCCTGCTTATTGACCTCAAGTAATACATTTCATATCTGGCACTGGTCTGTATGGTCCGTATGCTTTATGGGTGGTGTAAATCACAGGTCCATGACTCAGGTCCAAAGGGTGATTATGTTTAGAACCAATTTGTCAACAGAACATGGAACGCTTACCCAATCAGACTCGATTGGAAAAATAGACTCTGAAATGAGTGAATTTAAAGCTGCATGTTTTGCAATTCATTTGGTGCATAGATCTACAGCAGTTCTTAAGTATATATTTAAGTACACTTAACTGCCAAACTGTGTGTTTTATAAAGATATAGTTCACCCAAAAATTTATATTCTGTCATCATTTGCTCAGTCATGTTGTTCCAAACCTGAATGACTTTCTTTCATGAGATGTTTTGCACAATGTTGACACTGCTATTTTCTATAGAAGGAAACTAAATGGTATGACCAAAAAAAAGAAGACAACAACACCTTAGAAGTACCACAACAGTAGTCCATATAACTTTTTATTGCGTCATATTAAAGGTATTTATTCCCTAAAATTTGTTATTCACTGACAATCTTGAACACTTGAAATATAGTGCAAAAGTATTACAAACAAGATGTCTGTTTTTATTTATTTTTTTGTTCATGGAAGAAAAGAAAGTTGTTCAGATTTGAACCATGAAAGGTGAAAAATGGTTTTATGGTTATGGGTGATACTTTTCTCTCCTTATATTCAGGGCCAGCGCTAGCTGGAACCTATCTGTTGGTTCAGATAATGAAGAGAAAACAAACTCAAATAATCCAATGCGAGAAGCGTGCAGCGTGTAGCAAGAAACAAACAATACTGGGCAATGAGGAACTGAAAACAGAGAGTGCCTATACAAAATATAATAAACTAAATGTAAAGCAGGTGTGGTCATTAAATGAGTGTCCATGGTAACAGATTAATGGCCGGAAACTAGAACAAAGGAAACACAGGAAATAGGCAATAGATGAAAACACACTGTAATACAAACTCCATGAAAACATGGAGACATAATTGTAACATAACGCCCCCTCCTGGAAGGTGCGACCTCATGCTGTAAAAGAAGAAATGGAGGGATGATGGGGACTTTACTGGTGGGCGAGTAGAAGACAATGGTGGTAGCACCCTTGGTGGATCTGGTGGGAGGAACCATGGAGGAGATTGACGGTGAAAGGGCCCATGGAGTGGATGGTGGTAGGATCCAAGGAACGGACCGCTGACGCGATCCCAGAGCGACCCAGGAGATGGCCATGATGGAGGTGACACATCATGGCCCACAGTGGCAGTGATGGAGGGAGGATCTAAGGTAGTCCATTGAGCCTGACCGACTGAGGTGACTCAGTGAGATTGAGGCCCAGTATGGGATGGTGGGGCGATGACTGACCAGGGCGAAGCCGGTGGGACGAGAGAGCCCAGTGTAATTGAAGGGACAATTGGCCTAGGTGGAGCCATGGTGGGTGTGGATGAAGGCTCTGTGATGGACAGGGATGGTGGTGATGATAAACTCTCTGTGATGGATAGGACTGGTGGTGACCAATATTCCCATAGGCTCGGATTTTGCGGCAGGATCACACACCTGGTCAGCCGAGACCTAGGGTTGAGCTTCTAGGAGGGAATTGTTTGGCTGGCTCTGACTCATTTGTGGGCTTTGGCTCAGGCTTGACGTCCGTGGCAGGAAATGGCTGGGTGTCTCGGTCTGTGGTGGGCTCTGGCTCCATTTCGTGGTGTGCATAGTCACTGGGGTCTGGCTCTAGGTTGGTGATGGATGGTGAGTGGGACCGGACACTGGCTGCTTGATCCTCTTCTACTTTCCCCACAGCAAAAGATCTATTGACCCATAGGGTGAAGCTGATGTACTTAGCCAGCATCCCAGGGCATTACCAGTCGAATGTCGTTGTCGAGTCCAATCCAAAACCCCTCCATGAGAATAATGTCATCCAAGCTGGCAAGGTGTTTGGCGCCTAATACTCCTCTAATGTCCTTCTTCCTTGAAATAAAAAAAACATCCCTATCCCATTGGGAGAATGCTAATGAATGCAATATCCATTATCTTCATGTTTTGGGTCGGGTATTCTGTCACGTGTAGATTCAGATGATGAGAAGAAGGATGAAAAAGGTTCCAAAACAAAGTATTTATTTACAAAACAAACTCAAATAATTCAATACGAGCAATCTGTAGCAAGACACAAATTATAGCGGACAATGAGGAACTGAAAACAGAAAGCACACTATACACAAGATAATTAAATAAACGTAAAGCAGGTGTGATTGTTAAATGAGTGTCCATGGTAACAGATTAATGGCCGGAAACTAGAACAAAGGAAACACGGGATTAAGGCAATGGATGAATACACACTGTAATACAAACTCCATGAAAACATGGAGAGATAATTGTAACATAACGCCCCCTCTTGGAAGGTGCGACCTCATGCTGTAAAAGAAGAAATGGAGGAATGGTGGGGACTTTACTGGTGGGCGAGTAGAGGACAATGGAGGTAGCACCCTTGGTGGATCTGGTGGGAGGAACCATGGAGGAGATGACGGTTGGGGGAACCATGGAGGAGATTGACGGTGAAAGGGCCCATGGAGTGGATGGTGGTAGGATCCAAGGAACGGACCGCTGACGCGATCCCAGAGCGACCCAGGAGATGGCCATGATGGAGGTGACACATCATGGCCCACAGTGGCAGTGATGGAGGGAGAAGCTATGGTAGTCCATTGAGCCTGACCGACTGAGGTGACTCAGTGAGATTGAGGCCCAGGCGACATCTGATGATTACCGTATGGGTGGAGCGTAGCAGACATCCCGGAAGTCTGAGGCGATGGTGGGGCGATGACTGACCGGGGCGATGACTGACCAGGGCGAAGCCGGTGGGACAAGGGAGCCCAGTGTAATTGAAGGGACAATTGGCCTAGGTGGAGCCTAGGTGGGTGTGGATGAAGGCTCTGTGATGGACAGGGATGGTGGTGATGATAAACTCTCTGTGATGGATAGGACTGGTGGTGACCAATATCCCCATAGGCTCGGATTTTGCGGCAGGATCACACACCTGGTCAGCCGAGACCTAGGGTTGAGCTTCTAGGAGGGAATTGGTCGTCTGGCTCTGACTCATTTGTGGGCTTTGGCTCAGGCTTGACGTCCGTGGCAGGAAATGGCTGGGTGTCTCGGTCTGTGGTGGGCTCTGGCTCCATTTCATGGTGTGCGTAGTCACTGGGGTCTGGCTCTAGTTTGGTGATGGATGGTGAGTGGGACCGGACACTGGCTGCTTGATCCTCTTCTACTTTCCCCACAGCAAAAGATCTATTGACCCATAGGGTGAAGCTGATGTACTTAGCCAGCATCCAAGGGCATTACCAGCCGAATGTCGTCGTCGAGTCCAATCCAAAACCCCTCCATGAGAATAATGTCATCCAAGGTGGCAAGGTGTTTGGCGGCGAATACTCCTCTAAGGTCCTTCCTTGAAATCCCCCCAAAAAAATCCCTATCCCATTGGGAGAATGCTAATGAATGCAATCTCCATTATCTTCATGTTTTGGGTCGGGTATTCTGTCACGTGTAGATTCAGATGATGAGAAGAAGGATGAAAAAGGTTCCAAAACAAAGTATTTATTTACAAAACAAACTCAAATAATTCAATACGAGCAATCTGTAGCAAGACACAAATTATAGCGGACAATGAGGAACTGAAAACAGAAAGCACACTATACACAAGATAATTAAATAAACGTAAAGCAGGTGTGATCGTTAAATGAGTGTCCATGGTAAGATTAATGGCGGGAAACTAGAACAAAGGAAACACAGGAAACAGGCAATGGATGAATACAAACTAAAAGTCCATGAAAACGAATCTAACCGAACATTATAGTGACACTAGAAAATCTGCTTAGAGTCTCCAAAAATGCTACTACTTACAGTTTCATCCAACCTCCACTAACCCCCAATGCACACATTCCTAACTGACACCTTTATTGTAAAGTTTTACCAAATTGTCGTAGTAGATTTATTTTTCCAAGATATAAATGTGAATATATATTAAGCAAAATGTTAAAATGATGAGTTTAACCATTGCTTTCAGAGAAATATATCAAAATGTAGAAAGATAGGCTAATAATAAAGCAGAAACACCTGTCAAGTGCCCGTGGGATATGAGAGAGAATCTATTTTATAGACTGGCATATTTTAGTTGATTTAAAATACAAAAATATATGTGTAAACAAATGTTTGAAAAAAAGATTGCATCTTTAAGTATGTATTTATTTAGAGCTGTTTGATAAACACCAAAGCAAATTCAAAAATTTGAATGCTTGTTTGAAAAGGTAAATACTGTTTTGATTTTCATCTTTGTGACAAGTAGGCATCAGAAACAGAAAGTTACGCTCGTGCAGGGGTAACCATGGTAGCCGCTGTATTTCTGCTGTTCTAAAAGCACCACCTACTGTCAGGGAGCGAACCTGCCTTTTTATTCAGCCCCTCTGCTGCATTTGTTCAGATCAATGTGAATCAGACCATATTTTTTATGCAGAAAACATGCAATGTTTTCAAAATTAACTGGTCAATGGAAAAGAAGTTGATATGCATTCTAAAAATGAAAACATTTTGGATACAACGATGTCTAAAATTATTCACGTATTTTGAAGTGCTCACGATAACGTTGCGCATGACATTGCTGTTGTTTGGAGCAGTGTCTTCAAAGCTCTCGCAATATGCAGAATTAAATCGATAAGACCACTATTTCTACAAAATCTTATTAAAATTCATCAACTTACCCTTATCTTGCTCACAGTCCTTTCTGTTTTTCCTTTGATAGTGCCACCTCTTCATTTTCAAAAGTTAACACACGACTGACAAAAGCAAACTTTATCAAAGTTATTATTACCAACCATTACTGTCTGAACCCCTGATATGGGGCCCCCTCGTGGACACCGGGGTTACTCGCAATTACTCATTTCGCTTGTTAGGTAGTCCGGCCTTTCGTGTGCTTCTCTGTCTGACTGTATGTTGCATAGAGATTTTTTCACTTTTGTTTGTTTCGTCATGTTTTTAAGCATTTGTCTTTATAGCCATTGCAAGTTAAAGCCCATTTTTGAACCATGACAGACATTGCGGTATTGTTCATCTAGCAATCTAGTGGTTCAACATCTTTATCATTGCCCATACAGTATAGCCAAATGATTTGTTTCAGTGTTACGCTTTTCATTGTTTTTTTGTTTTGTTTGTTTTTTGTGTGTCACAGTAGACAGTGGAAGACTTTTTGGCTGTCTGCTCTGCACATCTTGCTCTGTTAAGCTTGGCTTTATGCATTACATGTTTTTTCCACTGTCGTGAAAGAGAAAAAGGACTGTAATTTTGAATTGAAAACCACTTGGCACACCTAACCCAGCATCAGCAGCGAGCCTCAAGAGTAGGGAGGATCTACAGAGTCAGACAAAAGACGAGTAATAATGAAACATCCTAGGCTGAAAGCCACTGATGAGTCTCTCTCACTTTCTCTCCCTCCCTGTCGTCTTCCTCCTCCATCTGGACAAGGCTCAAGTATTCATCTGTCAAATCAAACCTCTTTTGCTCTAGCCCTTGCAGCTTCTTAGCATTTTCACTTCCTTTGTGTCAAAGATGGAAAAGTTTATCCTTTCAGCCTTAAATATCAGACAATTTATGCATTGTCAGGGCCACTAAAATGCGCTCAGATTACGTTTGTCATGTATAATCAGAATGTAGCCTACTTTTGACAACTGCACATTGATGGTAATGCCTCCCATGACAATGAAATGATCTACCACAAAATACAACATAATTATATTATTTTTATACAATCCCATTCAGTTGTTCCATTGCCGCTACTTATGAGGGGGGTGAGATACTTTAATTCACACGCACTAATTTTCGTCAGTCCAAATGAATCCAGTTCACATTTTCGTTCACATATGCACTTATGCATTCATGTACACTAAACTTCACCGCATTCAGAACTAGAGAAAGCCACTCCTATAATGCCACTGGAGCTACCGTGAGTTAATGGTCTTTTTTTTTTTTTGCCCTGATGATGTAACTAAAAGGAAAGCTGACAAATGTCAGAAAAGCGCTTTTTAGCAAATATTTTGTAAATATTTAGTGTTCTCCACTAACCAGTACATAAGACGTAAATAAACATAAAATGTATGTAGTCAAAGATGTTATTATTAAAGGTAAACATATGCCATAGAAATGCACAGGTATTGCGCTAGGTATTTTTGAATCCCATTGAGAAAATAGTTGTTTAAGCATTTACATGCTTAGTTTTTTCCTTATGATCAGATTATTTCAGGTCTACACTGCCCCTTTAAATCCAATCAAAATTTAACTTAGATTGAGGTCAATTCAGATGTTTATATGAGCCATCCATCCGATTACTAACAGATTATTTGTGTGCATGTAAATATGGCTACTGATAACATTAGTAGATAATTTTTTTCAAGCAGGCATATCGCACTTTTAAAAAAAAATCCTCGTAAAATGTTCAGTAAAAAAACAGCAGCTGTGATTGCCGTAACTTTACTGTAAAAAATACAGTAGTAATGTTTTACGTTTTACGAGACAACTGTCTGTTTTACAGTTCAAAACCATATAAGTTAAAGGTTTATGTTGTAATAATTATGGTCCATGACTGTTTTACACACTGTAAAAAAATCTGTTAAATTTATGGTAAAAAAAAAAAAAACATTATTAACTGATATAATGTGAATTTACCAACCTATTGAAGTACTAATATCTGCTTTGTACATTTGTAATACTTGATGAATCAAAGCTCATCACAAGCAGCTCTTCCAAAAGTTGAGAATCTACTAATATGTAGAAGGTGAACTGTGTCAATCACACAAACACTAAACCCCATCATGGTAACACACAAGATTTTAAAAATGCAATAAACATTAATTTAACAACAACATAAAACCTTAATATACTTAACTGATTAGGGGAAAAAAAGAAAAACTAAGTAAAAAACGGTTTCAGTGAAAATAAACAAAATGTGACGTGTCAATTTATGTTTTTCTCACTGTAAATTATACAATGCCTTGTTTTTCACTTCAAAAAACTGCAAATTTAACAGTGTTTTGCCATAAAATGACATTAAATGTACCGTTAGATCTAGCACAGTTACGGAAGCTTTCTGTGAACCAATTAACTGTTTTTCGCCGTAGCATTTTTCGTGTCTTTTAACGTTAAAATCACGGTCATTTACTGCTACATTTAAATGATAAATTTTATTCTTACATAATGAAAAAGGACTAAGATTGATGAGGTAATTGGTGAATGAGGGTGAAACACTGAACTTACGTTTCACTTACACTGATTCTTCTGGCACATTTCACATACGGATAAATATCACCACATTGAAACCTATAATATGCCACTTGATTGAGTTGGCAGCACAATGGCAGCTGTTCACATAATGTTTTTTAATACTTCTTTAAACAATGCTTTCTTTGTATCTATCACACATTGCAGTATATCTCTTTTTTTTTTCCACCCGACAGTTTTACCTGTCTGGCGACTTTTTTCCCCTCCATGTCTTAAGAGTAAGTCCATTGCTGGAGTTGTCATGGATTTTGCAGCCAGCCAAAGAAAACAGTATCTGTGGGCAAGGGGTGGGCTGTTCTGGTGGAGAGGGGGCAGGGGAGGCTGGGAATTGGTCCTGCTTGTTCTGTGTGCTTTCTGTTCACAGACCAGGCATTAGATTGAAGAGATCTGTAAGCCCGCTCTGCTGGGACCCCCGTAGACACAAAGCCCATTTCTCTGGGAGATTGCTGCACTGTTTGCTGACATGAATAAAGCTTGTTGTGTCCTCAGAACTGCAAATTTGCCTTGGGACGTGGCCCTCCTTCTCGTTCTCTTCCACATAGCCTCTTTATATGGATTCACATGATGTAAAGGAAACTAGACACACGAGTTAGGCAAGAATACGTGTACCGTTACACCCCTGAAAAAAAAAAAAAAAAAATATATATATATATATATATATATATGTAATATGATATAATAAAATATAATTTGTGTTATTTTTTTTACAAAGCTCTGCTTGTCTTCGGTTACATCAGCAATATGTTAGTTTTTTACGAGCTCTCCCGGCAGCAGTTTTTGTCGAGCCGTTGGGATGAAGTGGCATTTTGTTCAGTCCATGAGTTAACTCTTGTGCCTGGTAGTAGGAAATGGGTTAAAACCACACTCACAATGGTCCAACACAAACAGTCCCTGGCATTCCTGAGCAGGCCAGTCGGAGAGGCGTGATTCAGTTGAACATGGAATGGAGGGCCTGACCACTGGACCCACACCACACTAAAACATGTCCTCACTCTATTCTCCCATTACTCTCACACTGGGAAACACTGCCGCCCAGCTTTCTCATGCAGAGCCTACAGTACGTTAATGCAGTTTCTTTAGTCAGCAGGCATTGACTTACCCACCCAGTCTAACCTCAGTTAACCTAGCCATTCTAGAAAAGAACATAAGTTATGATAATAAATACGAAAGGGCAAAATTAAGCCGCTGCCTGAAAGTATGATAAGTGATTGAAAAACATTCTCATGTCCCTGAAAAAGGATGAGCAGCAATCCCAGCAGCCCCTGCTCTTTGACATTTCGCTGTGATTAATGTCATTTGTGCTGTTGAATGAAAAAAGTGTAGCTTGGTTAAGGGGGCTGATAACCAAAAGATTGCATGTTTCCTTGTTGAAATGACTGGATAAAACATCAGTTGAGTGTTTTTTGTTTGTTTGTTTATAGGTATGTCTTATTAATTTAGGTGTCTATATTCCATCAGAGGCGTTCAGACAACCCGTATATTAGGTAAGGTGAAAGAATACTCACTAGTACTGGAACCGCATCAGATGGCAGAGGGTTTGTTGTTTTGGTTCATAAGCAATACAATTTATTATACATAAAATGTTCTGAAACATGCATGTGGATGTTTACAATGCAGTTAGATATTTGTCTGTTGTATTTTAAGTATACACAAGTACCACATAAAAATGCATCTCTCTATGTCTTATTGTTTCCTCATCAAATATGTCGCATCTGCCTTACACACACGTAACATATTAAATTCAGGCACAATTTTTGATTCCTGCACCACTCCTTCCTTTGAAACTCCACCCACTTCCCATTTCTATACAGAGTCTGAACTTCCTGTGATGTGCAAGCCAAGACTTACAATGTATGAATAATTTTATCATCAGACAGCAGAGCTCTATGCTCCTTTTCTATCTCTCTTTCATCACCTCTCTTTTTCCTTTCCATTTTCTTTTTCCTCTTTCTTGAACTTTTCCCTTTACTCTTTCTTTCTGTCTTTCTTTGTTAGTCTTGCTCTCTTTCCCTTTCCTCTTTATCAGCACAAATTATGACCACAGAATCAGGAGCAAAAGGGTTTGCAATTCACAACTTCACCCAGAAATATAAATAAACTTGGAGCTCCATTCAAGCATCTCAAATAAACCCTATTGTTTGGAAGTTATGCAAATGCAGACATCATGAGTCATTCATTTTTTCCTGTGCAATTCTCTGGGATTGGAAGGGTGAAAAATGCCAGAGAACAATGTGCTCTCTTCAGTAATAATTAAGCTGATGGCCTATTATGCTGTATTGCAAATCAATATGTACGGTCCCTGGCGATGGTTGAAGTAGGAAGGCTTGGCGTAAATCCAGCCCATCTCACTCTGTGAATGAGCAGATGCAGGTGCATCACAACTTGCTTTGGTGATTATTTTTTTGTTGTTGTTGCTGCCGGGAGGAGGGGGTACGGAAGAACAGGCTGGTGACAATGGCAGCAGGCCTCTCTAGTGTAATTGTATGTGAATGCTCATTTTCGAAAGCCTTCCGCTTTTGTTAGACAGGTGCTCAGTCTCTGTATCACTTTCTTCCTCTCTGATTCTCTATAGCACTTTCAGAGTCACTTTGTCTGTTTTTTCAAAACGTATTCGTATTTGTAATTGTATGGATCGCTTTCACGTCTGTGTGTTTTTGTGCACACGTCGGGAATGTAGTGTTTTCCAATCTTTTTTTTTTTTTTTTTTTTTACTCGTTGGGAACAAATTTAATTTATATTTATAAACAATTAAGTTAAAATCAAGCATTTCGAAGTTACCCCTTTGTTAATATTGCTAAACTGTTTTTTTTTTTTTTTTTGTGTAGATTAATTCCTCTCAGGGCTCTTTGATATACTCTAAAACAGTCACCACATCAAGTGGAAATCATTCTCTCTCTCTCTCTCTCTCTCATTTCACATTCACAAATGTATATTTACTGTGTAAAGTTCCCCTGTGTTTACCCTCTGGTTTGTTTGCTTGATATCTCTCTGTTTATCTCCATTAATTCCACCATTTTTCAGTCTATTGGATGTTGTGTAGTTGTCATCAAAAGCCGCCTCTCCATGGAAGTTCTAGTGTTTTGAAGGAGAAATGAATATCAGCATTAAAAATTAAATGGTATATTGCAAAACATCACTTCATGGATTCGGGGCAAGTGTAGAAGCAGCTGTTCCACCAGCAATCTGTAAATAAGAGGAATTGTAGATAAAGACACTGAGGAGGCTGTTAGATATGCAGGAAGCAGCGGAGCCCACTTTAAATTGACTGCAGGAAATTGTGAGAAAATGGTCATAAATTGTTAGGGCATACCGTTGATTTTTTTTTTTTTTTTTTTTTTTAATGCCACGTGTTTCAATCTCCTTCCTCCCGCTTTCTTGTCAAGATCCGTATACATCTAGTATTTGAACCCAAGGGAAGAAAAGACATTAAAAAAAAAAAAAAAGCTAGGAAAAGAAATTAAACATTGATATGAAAAGAAAAAAAAAAACATCTGCAAACCATACCAACCATACCCCAGATCGCTCCGGCAGCCTCTCTTCTGCATGTGCTGCCCTCCACATATTTAATGAAATTTATAACAATTGTCCTCCAATCAGATTAAGTGCTTGTTTAAAATGCAAATATGTTCTTGTCTCTGACATGCTGTAATTAAGTAGAACAATGCTCTATTTTTTCCCCTGATGTACCACATCTCTCATCAAGGGCTTTGAAAATAGGACAATGATTGACCACCTGGTCTAGTTACAGTAGCTAAATTTATTAAATTCTTTTTGTCTGGTGAAAATCAATGAGGAATTGTATGCATTGCTAAGGGTCAGGCTTGTTTTTCTATCTGGCATATAATTACCCTGACCTTTACGATACTTGTTGAAGATAATTTTCTGTATCATTACATCTTTGTCACCGAATTGTGAGTCGGAGTCCTCTGTGGAATTTTCGCTGATTTCCTTTAAGACGATCAAATGGAGGATGCGAGATCTACGAGAGATATTGATTTAGTGTGAGGACAGCAGTGTGGTTTCACCTAGGTAAAATGCGCGTTTTCTGCTTTTTAATGCGTGTTTTGTTTTTGTCAAAACTTTTGTCGTGAAGACAACTTATTTCTGAGTCTTTCACCTTAAATATCTGTACCATTGAAACCAATACAAAATAGAAATTGCACGTCTGCAATTCATTTGGCTCATTTGGTATTCTGTGACAATTTAACCAAAATCAATTTAGCACATTTCCAGCTGGCATATGATTAAATTATTCTGCCATCAGTTTATTTGAACAGGGCCATAAGGGAGCGTGCCGACGCAAATATTTCCTTCTTTTTCATTTGTTACATATGGCTGGATCTGGTATCATCTCAAGTTATCCGTTCAGAGGGCATTTTTGTGGCACTCGAGTGCTTTAATCACAGAATCAGGACATTGTTTATGTACAAGAACGTGGGCTGAGCGTGGAGCGAATATCCCTTCTCCCAGCACACCCGGCTGACTGTGATTAATACAAACAAACAGTTTCTCCACAGATCCAGAGCGCCAGAGATGAGCCCTGCCTTGTCTCTTGAGTCAGTTCATAATTATTATATTGTATCTCAATTTAACTCAATCAGAGCAGTTCACACCGTACAGATCGTCTCCAGACCGCATGGGACTCCCGTTTCACGAATCTCATGTATTCTGTTGCGCTGAGGAAAATTAATTGGATTAAAGATTTGATAATCAGTTTCTTTGTGCATCCAACCTTGCATTTTCACCCCCCGAACCCACCCTCCATCGTCTCGGCGCATCAGGAGCCGCATTAAGTATTTCCTCAGTTTCACGGCCAAGGTGTCGAGCCCTAGCGTCGATTCATTTAGCATAATCACTGTGTTCTAATGAAACTGTTAATACCAGAGTGACAAGCTTGCTTTTTTGCTGAAGGCATCCAATCACCCCGCCACATCTCGGAGGTGATGTATGTGTAATTACCAAGTTTGACAGACCTTGTTTAGCTTGTGCTTTGTATGAGCATGTGCACGTGAGAAAGTGAGAGGATGAATATGCTGAGGGTTGTGCTCCTGCCCTCCTTCCCAGGGCTTCGTACTGATATATTGAAGCGGGGCCTCTTACTGTTCGGATATTAATGTTCCACAGATCTCATAAAAAAGTAGCCTTTCTTATATAGAATATTACAATGGCTGAACTGTGATCAGTTTGAAACCAATGAGAGATCTAAAATTGTTGCACAAGTTGATGGTTGTAAGTATCTGACTCTGCCTTAGTGACTTCGTAGTGTCCGATGGGAAGGAGCTTGCTATAGTTTTCAACAAAATGACTATTTAAAAAAAAAAAGAAAGAAATAGGACATATTTATTGATCCGTTTAATTCGTTTATTTCTTAATTATTATCCTAATTGGTAGTTACTTCATCCTTATTTTAGAATAAAATATGTCTAATTATGTCTCATTTAAAAAGATATTTATCTCTATTTTCAATCTGTAGTGGAGACCAAAGCTGGAGGCCACCAACAAATGCCTGACAAGTTAAAAAAAGAAAAGAAAAAAAAAAGCCTAAAACCTCGAGTAAATGCTGTCCAGCGTTAATTGATCTCTGCCAGGACATGAATGCTCCTCCTCCGCTATTGATTTATCATCTTAGATCTCCCCCATATTCTAGACCAGCAGCACCAGCCCAAACATGCAGAATATAGATGAATTTACAGCGATGTCTCCACGTCAAAATTAGTAAGACATCACCTAGGTTGAAAATGAGATGGCTTATGATTGCTGTGGCTAACTATTCTGTCATCCGCAGTCAGTCCTCTGATCCCTGCAGCAGTGTCATGGCAGGCCAAAACTCTCACTCACTCACCATACTGCTAATCACATGCTAATAAATGAGCTCTCATCCCTGGGTCATATCCCCCATGCTAACAGCAAGAGCTGTTTTTTGTCACTCATCTTTTTCTCACCCTCAAAATGAGAAAATAGCTGCGGCGCACATACAGTCTCTTTACAAGAGTGTGAATATTCTAAATAAAGACATATTCTGTCTTCACCGTTTTTTTTTTTTCTTTCTCTCTTTATTCAGGAGCGAGGAGGAGATTGCACGAAATGCCACATCAAATGCTCAAATTGTGTGGATTTTGGTGTAGAGCTGAAATTATTCATTAGTGCTTATGTATGGGTATCCCAAGATCCCAACACACAGAG
Organism: Opsariichthys bidens; assembly: GCA_037194245.1. NCBI lineage: Eukaryota > Metazoa > Chordata > Actinopteri > Cypriniformes > Xenocyprididae > Opsariichthys > Opsariichthys bidens. The sequence goes on from CM074280.1 coordinate 4,831,939, forward strand.
TGATTTGTTTTTAATCATTCTGATGTTTTGGTTGAATGTTCTTTGGGGTGGAAACTTTGTTCATCTACTTTGGTAATGAGTGTAAAAATGGGTTGCCATCTGCTTTTTCCCTTCTTTTTTTTTTTTTATTTGCTAAACATTCTCTGCAAATCTGTTCTCCAGAATGCAGGAAATGAATGCAAACACGGTTTTTGAACCTTGATTTACATTCGAATTTGCAATACGACTCCCTTTGAATTGAAGCAATCATTGTACCTTTGTGCATCACTACAAATGTGCTGATATATTAACATCACTAGTCAGTTAAACGATTCGTGTGCTACCCACAATGACTTGCGCCAGTGTGTGGAAGATGCTGTTCGATGTGAATGTATCCATAATTAATACAGATGCGTCAAAAGGATGCTATTACATGCTTTTTGCTCAAACTTCAGAAACGTTGTATCGTAGGCCTGGAACATCAAATGTGTGCATCGCTGAATAGCCTCTCAATGTATTCATCAAGGCAATTGAAAAAAATCCTTAGTTTAGTGATCAGAGAGCGCTTCATGCTCGATGAGGAGTGACGGTACATTTAGCCGAGAGTCTTCTTGCGTACTGGATGTCAGGTCACTGGTCATGTCTGTTTTAATCTTTTGTTAATGGTATTTGCACACATCTTTTTATCACCAAGGCGCTGAGATTTTGTTTTGTTTTGTTTCGTTTTGTTTTTTATTCACGAAAACAGAAAATTTGTCTGCCACATGCCAGCGTTACCCGAAGCCAGGAACAGTCACGGAGATAAGACAACTGCTGTGTTCTGAAGGGGGCCTTCAATGTCCATATTCTTGATAGAGCGAGGAGGTGCGGCAGTGTTTTGCTTGAAGTGGCGGCTTCAGAAATTCTCAAATTGAATAGGGCTCTCAGCAACACATTCCTCTCACAAACCTGGGCTGAACCCATCTCCCGAACTCTATTTGCTGATTATTTAACTACCTGTAAATGCACAACAGCTCTATTATATCTTGCTGGAGGCCCTATCAAAAGGTCCTTTAATATAGCAAGCACACTGCACAGACTGCCAGTGTTTTTTTTTGTTTTTTTCAGTCATACACGTTGTGAACTTCGAGGGGACCGAGCACCTCCTCGTGAGATTTCTCCAGTCGGCAATGAAAAGTTTCCTATAACTATGTGGCAAATAGAGGAGGTTGTTTGGGAAATATCTATGCATTAACATTCATATATATATATATATATAGTTTTGCAATTTTAGCCTTTCACCCTATTTACTCTGACGCCAGCGTGAAAAATCATATGGTTTTGGAGTCATTCTGCCAGGCGTACAGTATATTGATATTCAGGCCGGAATAGAATTCAATATGTCACCCCCTCCCTCAGAGAATCACTTCTTTCTCTGTAATTTCCATTGAAATTTTGTGTGCAAATGCAGTAATAGACACATTTATAACATCAAAAGGATTCAATTTTCTTTTCAATCACACAACAGTATGAATAGCTTTTTCCATTGAATCTAACAACGAGGAGCCATTACCCGACACCAAAGGATAGGTTGCCTTCACTTGCTTTTTATGAAAGTGTGTCAAACAATTTCCCATGTCTCCCATTTGTTCTTAGCTAACAGGGGCTGTCAAACAGGTTTGTTTCTAATTTTTCAGGGAAATGTCATTTCTTTCTTCTGGTGCCGGGTAATCACCAGAGATCCACATGTTTATTTTTTAATGCAGGCTGTAAGTGTCTTTAATACGTTAACTCCTCCGCCGAACACTTTCCAGAAGCCTGCGGATGACAACTTCTGACTGCTAATTGCACTTGGTAAATTATTTGGAAAAGATGACATGAATAGCATTCACTGACACCGAAACACAGGGCATCAGATGAAGTGATGGCCGCAGCACAAATGGTGCGAGCGCTTTTATTTCAGCAGGGTAATGTCTCTCTTGGAGCTCTCTGTTGAAAGGTTACAGCAAAGGGCTGTTTGTCATATTCCGTGTACTCATTCAATTTCTCCCTGTGCCATCCAGGTTTGTCACTCTGAAAGCCTCAGTGTTAACTTGAATTCACATTTCACTGTTTGGCTCCATTATATTTGAGTGACACTAATATATTGGCAGATGATAAGAGGCTATATATATATATATAAAAAATCAATTAAAAAAAGTTACCATTCTTTTTAGTGGTATTAATTTTTTGTGTCATGTCATTTCTATCATCTTAGGGAAATATTCATGTTAGGAAAATAGCTTGAAAATGCATTATGTTAATAATATGACCTAACTACTAGCTTTGATTTTTTGAATGGTTACCCGTTAAATGAATTTTGACAACCCAGTGCTGTCATCTTTTAAATCCTCCCTTCACACTCTCTCTCTCTCTCTCTGAAGTCTACATGGTGATGGGAGTGGCCTGGTCTTCCCCTGTCATCAATCAGTTTGCACCATCCCTGACCCACCGCTGAGCAATGCTCCGTGCTCATAAAGCCATGCACTGCAGCAGATGGGCCGCAATTTGCAACACGTATGTTTTTTAACATCCCGCCATCAGGGATTTTAATTATGTCTGGTCTCTTCTTGAACAGTCTGTTTACAATACAAATAAGCCCACACAACTGCACATGTACAGCAGCCCAAGAAAATGTAAGCATTCAAATGTCATTGCACATGTTAATTAGAGCGATTATAGCGTTCAATTCCACTGATTAAATTTAGCTTTGCTACCAATACAGTCTGTCAATCAACACTGTGTTTAGATTAGTTTTCAGATTCTGTGTGAAAAATGTATATAATTGTATTACTGTATATTGAAATCTCTTTAAAGTGAGTCAAAGCGTTACTTGGAATCATTTTAACTTGTGTGTTCTGATGTTCACTCATGACTACTGACAGTGGGTTTAAAACAATTTGTTTCAAAGGATTGTGAGAATTTATTTTCAGTATCATATTGATACTTACCAATTCTTTGCTTTCCAAAATTGTATAAGTCGTAAAGATAAAACTGCACGTGGATATTACCATTCAGATACTAAGCGTTAACATCTTCGTTAATGCTGTTGAGTTTTGTTCTCTGTCAGTCGTCCTAGTGTGAGATGCATTCTCACAGGCTGCATGTTGTAAAGTAAAGTTGTTGTGTCATATAATGTAGTTTTTTTGGGCACCCTCTCTTGAAGTTTTCTATTTAGTGATGGAAATCAGGTAGCGAGGTTACCATTCAAATGACAAGGTAGTGAAATAAAGAGAGCGATGCCGTCTGTTCCAGAAGGCACGACATACAAACATCTGCTGTGAACTAGTCAGAGATTCGGTTGGATCCACTTCCATTGGCCTCTACCAAATAGTTACTGCCCTATTAGGATCTTCCCCAGTACTCATCATAACAGAAATGCCCACTAAAGGGCTATTCCTCATTGGCCAAATGGATGGAGTCAAGCCTTTTAGTGCATAACATGTTCAGTTTTGAAAGTTTGTTTCGTAAACAGATGGCTTGCATTAAAAAACAAACAAACAACAACAAATTGTAACATTACTGTATACATAGCGCTATCATAGTTGTTAGGGAAGTGTGCCCACCGAGACGCACCAACATTGTTTGGTTCTCGTAACTGTTCTTACACATTCATTCTCTCTCCAATGCAGACCGAACAGCATAGTAAAATACCCTGCACTCAGGAATTATAATTCAGCAGCACCTGAATAAGTAGTTACTGTCAGTGTTTGGTGTGTAGCATTTTTTTTTTAAATGTTAATGAATTAAATCATTTTTTAATTTTTTTTTAGTTATGTTGTTTAAATCATAATTTTGGCCAATTATACAATTGTTTATGCCGTCTCTAAAAAGGCTGCCAAAACTCATTAACTCTCTGCAACATGTAAACACTCGCTTTGCAAAAACTGAAATTATTTCATCATTATTTGCACCAGTGTTATTTTAATTTTATTATAATTATATTAATCTTTTGAATTGGCTTTTATTTTTATATATTCGTGTTAATTTCAATTTAGTAAATTCATTATGTGGTTTCTTCTTTTTTAGGTTTAATTTATCTTTTATTTCAGTTTCATGTTTATTTGTTTCCCATTAACAGCTTAAACTTACTCCAGTTTATTGCCAAGGCAGCTTTTTTTTCTCTCCAAATATAGCCTTTTTTTTTTCAGATTTATTTCGTTTACAACAATAATAACCCTGTTCTTTTTTCTAAATGTATTCCTTTAAAACAGTCATTATCAGAAACAGTAAGGAGCTGGAACCTCCTGCAGGACTGGATTCTGCATTGCTTCAGTATGGCAGTGTATATGGAGTCATGTTCTCTTAGGCCCGAGCATGAATCCTAAGAAGCTGCCATGTTAGAGCTGCTACAGGCCCTGGTTCTGTGGGAACAGCAAAATAAACGCCATTACACCTGACAGCGTGTTCAGTTCCTCAGACATCATTGTGACAGGTGAGCTTCTTCGGGGTGGATAATTGTATCCCGGGTCTGTGGCACACTGCTTATTATTGATTCATGGGGAACAGAATGAACTCCTTGTGAATGTATAAAAATACATTTAAAAGTCCATTCTCCTCAACTAAAATCACAGCCCCCCAAACGACGTGCTTTTGTCACTCCCAGTTCGCTTTCTCTGCCAGCACTGCTTTTAAGGGCTTGGCAGCGAGGATTGAGCATATATTTAAAGAACCTGACAGGTCGGACAGTAATGCAGTTGTCTGGGCTTTTATTTTCTACATGGAATCCGCTTTGATAAGCCCTGGTACATCAGAATGAAGTGCCATGGCAGAAAGGAACAGAAAGATTCTCCCTTGCATGAAAGTTTTAAATAGCTAAAGCCATGCTAAAAGAAACATTTATGTATTGATTTTAATTTGTCAGAACATGTAAGGCAGAAAGCTTACACCAGTTAGCTATAGGACTTTTATGGTTTGAATGACTTCATGTACTAGTGTATTAATTTATGATGATGTTAAAGGTAGCTTCTTTTTGTTCAGAACGCCTTTTTTGTAAATGTCTACAGTGCCAAAAGTTACATAGCGTATCTTTAAACTTATCCTAAGCTTCAGTGTGAACAATATTGGACAGTTTAAGACACACAGCGTCAGGCCCAAAATGGAAACCGAGGGCCGTTACACTCTGCCTTCCTCCACAAACACTCCAGATTTTTTTAACAAGCTGTAAATTGCTAGACCTTTTTCAGTTGATCACCAGCATTCCCTATCATATCCATCATTGTAAATACACCGAATCAGACACACCAGTGGACACAACTCATCAGACAGGAACGGGGACACCACAGTTACACAATCACATCTGCTTTAACGTGCGCTACAATAGCAACACGAGCAGAACTGGAAGCAACAGCCTTGGGTAAAAGCCTAATTCATGTTGTTTCTTCTATCATTCCACAGCTGGAAAGCATCGTGAACATGAGGACAGGACCAGCGTTCTGCACCCAACACAACACAGTGCTCAAACCTGGCACTGGCTTTTATTCGCTCATAAAAATGTGTAAGGCCTGATTAGCTTCCCACATTTTCAGAGGATAAAGGAATTAAGGACCAATTTCCTGGTGTTGTAAATGTTAATGTTGAGAAAGAGGATGGCTGTTTGATTTTTGCTGGCTATATTTGTAGTTGAGGTGGTTGGAGGGTGATCGTGTCGGTTGTGAAGGGGCCCACCCATGAAATATGGACGGATGAAGAATGTAATACTCCATTTAACGTTAACTGCCTGTGTTTTGGGTGCCTGGCTTCTGTATCCGCTTAGCGTGGTGCGAAATGTTGCTCTTTTCTAAAACTGTGAGAGTGGCTTCTCTAAGATAATAACTGTGATAATTGAGTTGAATTGACACATCAACCAGTCAATTCTTCAAGACCAGATGAGATATGGGGGGAAATCCAAACAAAACAAAACCTCTCAAAGTATGCAGATGTAACCCATCAGTGATCATTTAGAGAATAGTCATTGACCCGTAACTTCTACGAGGAAGTAGGAAATGACTAAACATCCATGTTGTTACCCATTTGTGTCAGTGGGGATCAGTGGGACCACAACCAAAAACTTCCTGAATTGACAGGAAACGGCATGTGTGTGGTGGCTGTCTGGCGGGAGCGTGGGTACAGGAAAGAGGCAGGGCCAGAGCAGAGGACTGGACTTGGCAGACCGGCGCTCGGCATTGTGGGACGAGCCACTCGACATGTGAGAGCCCAGCCTGGCCATTCATCCACACCAGCGTTGCACGCCGCCCTGTGATTAGCATTGTCCTCTAGCAGATGGCCCATCATCTGTTTCAGGCGGCAGAGGGAAAAAAACACCACTGCGAGAGCAGCCCTTCATTCTTACTATTAACTCATAAAGCGGCCATTGTGTTTCACCACATTTGTGAAGAATGAGGTGGTCTACAAATATATGTTGAAAAAAAACGCTGTAAATATTATTTAAGTAATGCATGCTGATTTTTGTCATTCCCGCAAGGACATGTTCAAGACTTTTTGACTCCTTAGTAACTGAGTTGTGGCCTTCCAAAGCCACAATAGTGCCACTTCCTATGCAATGGATACATTCGCAAAGGCTTGGGGCAAAAATGCTTCCAAAATCTCTCTGTCCCCTCCTTTCTCTCTCATGGTCACTTAGGCTTATTTGCTAAAATGGTGTAATATTGCGAAATAATATTAGAATTTAAAATAAATGTTTTTTAGTTAATGTTTCAGCTGCCGTTACTCCAGACTTTAGTGTCACTTGATCCTTCAGAAATCATTTCAAATATGTTGATTTGGTGCTCAATATTTTACTAACGTGATACTTTGATCTGCGATACTTTTTTCAAGATTCTTTGATAAATAAAAAGTTCAAAAGAACAGCATTTTGTAATCAATTTAATGCATCCTTGCTGGATAAAAGCATCTCTTTCAAAAAGCTAAAATTTCTTACTAAATACTAACAGTTTGTGCAATTCTCAAAAATGATTTTTTTACATTATTGATTTTTTTATGAGAAACTTAAAGTACAATATTTGGAATATGTGGTGGTCTAAAACTGTAGAACTCACTCAGACATTTTCTGACGCCAATATTAAGTGTTTAGTCACAAGTGTGGTTCACCTTAGAGATGCTCTCCATGATGGGCTCTCTTTTCCTTCTCTTTCAGAACTACTCCCATGATCAGCCTAATAATTAAAGCCATCCTGCAACCACTGCCATACTGCGGAGCATCGGGTGCATCAGGGGCTTGTGACATGATACAGAGGGACAGCTTAACTATTAAATATCCATCACGCCACGCCACATCAGTCCTAATGCAATCAGAAACACATGACTACGTCGCCCGGACCCCCACTTCCTTCCACAATGATTAAGTAAGTCTTTAATTTCCAAGACAAATAAAAAATGCAAGATCATTTTATCATGAATGTAAATGACCTGTCTCCTCGGATGACAGTTCGATTTGATTGGGAAGAGGGGGAATCTACTGTAGCTGTGCGGGCTAATACAAGGCTTTGTGTACTTCAGAGAGTACACACGTGGGCTGTGGTCTTTTTGCCGTATTATCATTTTAATGAAGCAGGGTATTTCTTTTGTGGTCGGGAGGCTCTAATGCAGTTGTCCAAGACTCCCCTTTCATCTGTCTTCTTCAAACGCTCAAGGTTGTTAAACAAATGGATGTGTCTGAGTATATAACGCTGATGTGGCCAGGCGGCTGTTGACTGGGCCAATTAGGGCTCGGGGAGAAAAGAATTGAGGCATGCCTGTTCACTCACTCAAACCGTCATACAATACAGCCTGGCTGCTTTGTGTTTATTAAAATCACCTGGACCCTTAAGGATTTTGTAGGACACGCTGTAGTATGACATTATTTTCCGATCATTTTCATGATCAGGATTCAACCGAGATCCCCATACTGTTTTTATCTTGCTAATTAGCATCTAATTATAATAAAATGTTTTCCTCATACTTGATATGTCACGAATCGCCCAGTGCCGTTGTCTCCGTGTTTAAATGAGCGAGCGTCTTTAGAAAAATGTTTAATTCTACACCTAAGAGGTGATAATGATGCATACCTGTTCACTTTAGTCATAGTGGGAATGTTGAAATAAGATGACACTGATTTCTCAAAATGCTAATTACTGAGCATTCGTTGATATGCTAGTGGCTAAAGGTGGTAGTAGGCTTCAAAATGTAATTTTTTTAGATTCATTTCAAGAATTACATGAATAAAATTTAAGAGTGAGCATGACTAACAAATGTATTAGTTATTAACAAATTTAACCATTTCCTTACTCGTAAGATAACACACAGTTTCAGTAACAATCAATGTGGATATTTTTATTTTTTGAGCTTATTTTGTATTAAATAAAATAAATACAATGTAACTCTTCATCATCTGTTTAGACCTGTATGGTACCAATAGTAAAAGGTACTCTGCATTATTCCTTTTGGTATGAAGAGAATGGTCCTATGAATGAATACATTTAGCTTAAATATTCATATCAAAATGTGAGAGGGAGAATTTAAATTACTGTAGTTTTTCACTCATGTTACCAGTTGTCTTGCTCGGTGTTGTTTACATATAATCTGATACCCCCAGTATGGCCTTTTTATTCTTTTACTGTAATTGTATAATTGTTCATAAATATAATTGACACTAATATAACTACTAAACTGTTTGAGGCAGACTTTACTAAAAGGTTTAGACCAAACATTTTCTAAATAAATGGGCAATACAAAAAAGTGTTATCCCAGCTCACCTCTGAAGGTGTCGATCGGTTTAGTTATAATAATTGTGTATCTAGAAAACCTTTTTATTTGAAATTGAATGATTATTTAAAAATTAATTTTAAAGATGCAAAATTCTTTCCCCCGAATGAACCAAGTATAAGCAGCCAAAGCATTCAGTGTAAGTCTATAGGTGAGATGAGCATTAGATGACTTCTGCTCACTATATAAAGGATGGTCTGTGTCTGTGTGTGTGTGTCTGTGTGTCTGGGGCGGGTGGAGTGTTGAAGCGGGTGATTTGATGGGACGGGGGTGTCAGAGTAGGCAGACGCCGCCTGGTGTGTCTCCGATCTCATGTTTATGCAGAGATCAACTGATTTCTTTTGATTTGGCATTGAGGTTCTTGATTTACCGCTGACTAGCTGCTGGCAGCCTTTCAACAGCGTTCCACAGGTTCAGGGGTTCACTAATTACCTCTATGGCAGAGTAAGAGATGTTCAGTCACTTAAAAAAACACCCTGGTCCGTTCTAGCCACCTGCTCTGGTCCCAGTTCTACCAACAAGCATGTCATTGGTGGTGGTGGTGGAGGAAGTAGTTTGCCTTGTTGTCAGACACCCCATCATGAAAAGACAGAAACTCTTTGGTGGCCTGATACTCACATTATTAATTCACACAGACACACACAGACATACAGAAGATGGATAAATATAAACATCTTTAAAGTGTCTCATCTGCAGTCAGTACTGAAGGGATCAGTGGGCGCCTGTCAGTGTTTCACAAATTCTGTTTACTTGGCTTTCAACACATACAAGCTTAAAAGCATAGTTTGTGGAGTCTTCCTTTTTCTTTTCAAGTTATTGTGCTACCCGAGTTTATAAAGGAGCCTCCAAGATCACGCTCAACATATGGCAGTCTTCTTCAGGACTGTAAAGTATTGATCCTCTTGATCTAGAAGATGCTTGTTCATGTCCAGGGTTGCTGGCTGGGTTGCCAAGGGATGATTTTAGAGTAGAATAGTTTTAATATGCATGTGGATGCATTGAAGGAAGGGGAAAGAGGTCCACCAGACCTGACAGCCATGCATGCTCACACACACAGTTAGCATGACGGGAGTCATGTGGATAAATCACCATTCACTCCGGGAGCAGTCACAGTCAATGACATATTCACTGGCTGCTTCAACAGCTCATTTGATAACACTCTCCTCACGCCATTCTGTTATTTTTTCTTCCACAAGATGAAAAGCTGGCTGAAAATCTCATCAGCTCAGTGAGGCAGGGCTGATAGTAACTCAAGATAAAGGAGGGAGGAGGTGCCTCCTAATTAATTAACTTTCCCTGGCCTGCCATGGACGTAGAGAGAGGGAGAGAGACGACAATATCCCGCCTTTTTCCAGGGGGTTTTCAATTAGACATGCGTTATAATTAAATGCGATGTCAGTGGGACCACGCTAGACCTGGCAGATCTATGTCCACAGTTTAGTTACTCACATTCATCATTTTGACTGATGGCTGAGGCCTACAGGAAATATTGTCTTGGATTGTTTCTGTTGTTGTACGTCTTGCTCTCTCTCTCTCTCTTTGTTTTGAGGGCAGGCTAATAGAGCCCCTCGGTCATCACCCCTTTTTGCATGTGCTGTTAATGCCGCAAATCAAACTGGCTCCCTTGTACCAGCACTGTGTTTTTTTTTTTGTTTGTTTGTTTATGTTCTTAACCATTTTCTTTTTTTGGGGGGGGGGGGGGGGGGGGGTTGGAATATAGCTGTCATAAACGGAGAGGAGACAATTGGATCACAGACACTGGTTCTTTATTAGCATGTGATTCAGGTGAGCAGTTCAAAGCAGAGAGTAACAAATGTCACCACTTATCTGGCAAACAAAGTTTCATGGTCTTTTACAGGCAGAGAATGTGTCGATGCAATCCATGGGATAATGCCACTTGGTGAAGTGAGGCAGATGAAGAGGATCAAAGAAGGTAAGCATCCAAATGGACCTAGCATGTCATCTCGTGGTATCCAAGATCTCTTTGAGAATCAAACCACTGCTACAAGAATACAGGTAAAGGAATCTGATGGAGGGAGCCTGGTTACAAAATCAACTCCAAGATGGGACCAGGGCCTACATGGTTTGGGCAAGGGCAGAAGCTTTCCTTCAGGTAGGTGTCATGGTGATTTGGAGATGGCTCTAGTGGAACAACCTTTGAGTTATACTGGGCTACCAGTAATGGTTACTAAGTGAGAGGGTTTGCTGACTGCCTGGATGCTCAGATGTGAACCGGATTGAACAGTTTGGGTAGATTCTGCGATATGATTTTCCAAGGACCATTGGATGGGGTTTACAATGATGGCTGGAGGGAGTATGGGTTCAGGTTGACTAGGAAATGATTCTGGAGAATGAATGCAAGAGGTTCTTATCCTGAGATAGCAGCGCTCCTACTCAGTTGGTGGAGGCATCTACTTCAATGGTAAATGGCAGGTCAGGGTTTGGATGAGCTAGGGTAGGAGCAGTGCAGAAGGTTTCCTTGAGTTGGTGGAAAGCTTCAGTGGCAGATTGATCCCAGGACAGGGCTGGTGACGGAGAAGGGAGGTTAATTGGTGAGGCTCTCTTGATGAAATTGGCAATGAATCTTCTGTAGAAGCCTAGGAAGCACTGAAGCTCCTTGACAGAGGTGTGCTGTGCCCGGTCCTTGAACCTTCTTCTGGTCCATCTGGAAACCAAATTTGTCAATACTGTATCCCAAGAAGCGAATGGAGGGTCAGATGACTGCTGATTAAGGTTGGGTTTGAAGAATACTTACACAATGAACTTTTGCCTATGGTTAAAAAATACCATCGCAAATATAGGAAAAACAACTAGCCTAGCTAATAAAAAAATTTCAAGCTTTATTAAAGACAAGAAACTGCAGAAACTGCAATCAAATGTAAAATAACACTATAAATATAATATGCATTACAAATATACAATATATATTTGTTTCAAAAGTTGAAAACGTCTCGCACTTGAATGGTTTAAATTCACATTGAAGCCAAATTTTCAGTGTGCATGCTTTGGATGTGTGTGCAGCACAGAAAACAGCGAGTGGGTCTTCTTGCACTTTAATGGTTTGAAGTCATATTAAAATGCACACAAAGGTATCGATAAGAGGAATCAAAATTTTTATTTTATAACAAGTATCTGATTCCTGACATTACGTATCCAATTTCAGAATTGTAATTGATTTTCGATTCCCTGCCCTAGAGCTGATGTTCTCTGAGATTTTGTAGGACCTGCATAATATTGCGGCACTGTTCAGTCAGGTTCCTGAAGTAGATTAAGATGTCATTGATGTAAATAATGATGAAACTGATGGAGAAACTCCTGGCACACCGCATTCATGAATCCCTGGAATAAGGTGAGTTGGCCAACCCATACGCCATAACCCAATATTCATTGTGGCCTGATGCTTTCATGAAGGCGGTTTTCTATACATCACCCTTGAGTATCCAGATGAGGTTATAGGCACTATGCAGGTCCAGCTTGGTGAACATACAAGATCCCCTCAGCTGTTCCAAGGTGGCCGGTATGAGGGGAAGTGGATAGCGGAATTTGATGGTTTGTTCATTCATGCCATGATAATCGATGCAGGGCCTCGAGCCTCCGTCCTTCTTAGCCACAAAGAAGAAGGTGGAAGCAGCAGGGTAAGTAGACAGATGGATGAATCCATGATGGAAAGCCTCTTTGATGTATTTGTGAGTCTACATCCATGGGCATCCTAGGATGTTGTCTGTGGTAGAGCCATCCAGTACCAGAAAAGAGATCTCCTCCTTGAGAATGTAGCCATCTTCAAGTGGGGCTGCAATGGAGTGAATGTTTAGGGCATTTGAGGAGTCCTCTTGATTTGAATTTGCTTACGGAATCAGAGTCAATAAGGCCCTGAGCTGTGACAGAATGTCAGGTGGTAGTCACTGATACTGCTGTATGAGTTTAGGAGGCAATCATACTTCACCGCTGGATGAGGTGGACGCACCGGCAGCATGGGAGAAGATGACCCTCAGAGCCACAATACAGACAGAGGTGATTATTAATATGATATTGGCATTCTGCTTGGGATAGTTGGAATGAGTCGACGTGGAATGCGTTCGTTAATTGGTGCTAGAGGCGGTGATGGTGGCACAACGGCCGTAGATTGCAGCGGGAAGACCTTGCAGATAAGCAGATATCAGCTCTGCCTCATTCCATAATCTTCCTTGTCTGAGAGGATGCAGCTGATCTTGCATGGAAAGGCTGTTGGTGGTTTCACCAAAAACTTCACAAACGTATGTTGTAAAAGCATCCAAGAGTGTGGGTGGCAGGGCCATTCTGTTCCCAGATGGTTTTCGCCCACTGCAATGCAAGACCTGTGAGTAATGAGATAATATAGGTGGTCTTTGATCTATCGGTCTGAAATCTCATGCTGAAATCTCGGCCTGATTCTCAAAGAGAAGGGAGCACTGCAGAAGAAAACCTCTGCAATTCTCCCACGCCTGCATATGTCGCTGGATGGGCCATGGGACTGGCGTGGGTATTGGGTGAAGATTTGTGACTGATGGTAATAGGGACTGACGGAGTGAATGAACCAGTTCAGCAAATGGATCGGAGGTTGGTGGATTAAGCTCCAGATTCCATTTTGGATGTGTCTTGGTCTGGTCTTCTGTCATAAACAGGAGAGGAGACAACAGGATCACAGATATTGGTTCTTTATAAGCATGAAAACAGGAGATGATTCAGGTGAGAAGTTAAAAGCAGAGAATAACAACCGTCACCACTTAGCTGGTAAATAAAGTTTTATGGTCTTTTACAGGCAGAGAATACATCAATGCAATCCATGAGATAATGCTACTTGGTGAAGCGAGGCGGATGTAGAGGTATCGAAGAAGGTAAGTACTGTATCCAAATATAGGTTGACAGCCAGGTAAGTCCAAACACACTGTAGTGAGTGACAAGACCAGACAAAGGATGAGTAGAGATGGGTGACTATATATCTGAGACCTTATTGAGCGTGAACAGGTGCAGCAGGTTAGTATTCGGCTAAGAGTGAACGAGTGGGTGGAGCTGCAGGGTCTGGCACTGATGTTGAGGCTGAATACATGACAACAGCACATAGACCTGAGATTGTTTGGATTTGAATCCTGTTGTTTCTATTGATCATTGTGTCTCTGCTCCAAAACCATTTTAAAGCATGCTCATAAATATGATTTCATTTGCAGTTTAGTCTATAATGAAAAGTATGGAAAAAATGTTTGATCTAATAAAAAATGTATTTGTTTATGTTTGTTTGTACAGGTACAGTTTACAATACATGAATTATTATGACACATTAGCTAAAAACTAAATTCCATGTGTAATCTCTAGAGGGTGGTCACAGTACAGCAGTTGAAAACATTCACTTAAAAGGGTGTGATTTACAATAAAACCAACATACTAATTATTAAATAAATAAATACATAAATAAATCAAGTTGTGAGTTGAGTCTCCCATGCACTGGAAGAAAGCAGTTCATGGAAATGGAAATTCACCCCAAATAATTTGTAAATGCATTTTATTGATCCTATTTTTATTGTTGTTATTTTTGTTTGAGGTTGTGAATTGATCTTCCGTTGAAATGACAGACTTCTCTCTGGTGATATCCAGTCACAGTCCAGTCCAATCATTTAGTCATTAAACCTCACCTCTTTCTTACAATCAACTGCCAGCTCACATTCAGATCTGAATGAAACCTCTGCCCATTTTTTTTTTTTTTTTCATAATCTGTTGCACTCAGATGTCATAAGAAAAGCTCTGTCACTTCATTTCCATTTCATTGTGAAATTAAGGATTCCTATGTAGATTCCTAATCAGTCACAAGGTTCACCTTCAGAATGTAGTTGCTTATGTAGGCAGTAGACAGCAAGGCAGCTCTCTGTGTTTTGGAACAGAGCCCCAGTGTGTGAAAAGAGCTGCGCTACAGTTCTGTCTGCCCTGAGGGAATGCACACTACTTCTTAAGAACACATCTCTCTGATGAGTGACACTACTGTAGCAGCAACACACAAACCAATACAAATGTTGCCGACGTGTCATTGGCCTCCAGGTATCCACTTGTTCTGTCTGATACTGTATGTCTGCAGTCTCATAACAAGTGTGAGGGTGACTGCCCACAGTTCTGGGGGTAGTCACATGCTGGTCACATGGCTTCAGGACATAGCCTAATGTGATTCTTTCTTGCTCTTCAAGTTAACTGTGCTTTCATGCTAGGAATGCTCCCAAACTTCAAAACCTAAGCACTCCCCACTGCAGAAATCCCCTTCTGTGAGACCTCCACCTCACTCTGAATGCTGGATGTTGTCTTTGCTTTGTGTCTTACCACAAATCATTCAGAGCCTTTCTGTCTGTAGATACACACTTCACGCACTTTGAAGTTTACAGTTGTGGGATTCCACTTTGGGTTCGGCTCCATTTATTTCCAGTCCTAGACACAGTCTGACTGTGTTTACCAAAGGTCTTGAACACTTTCTGAGTATATATTTAGGTCATTTTATTTGAATGTAAAATACCTCTTTAAGCCATTGATGCATGAGTAATTAAAGTCCCCCTTGCAGTTAATAATTGTATCCCTTAAAACATCTTTGATAATCAAAAGGACATATTTAAACATTTCCGGAAAAAATGTTTCTTCGTGCCTTAAAATAGCTTGAATGTAAGTCTACACCTTGCTTCATTTAGTTTACGTTGATCTATGAATATAGAAAATTAGTCCCCACCCACCTCCACTCAATCACACCAGCTCAGACTACCCGATTCATTCAGTCAACTGTAGTAAACGCTACGCGATAGCAAATGGCCTTTGGCTTGACTACGTTATCAAACAGCTAATAATGTATAATAATGTATATGATCTAAATAAATATAAGATTAGAATAATTCTCTTTATTAATAATAATAATAATAATAATAATAATTCATTTTTTTCTTCTCCTTCTTCTCTGTTTTTAAGAATTACACATTTTTCCACTGCAAAAGAATATAGAATTAAATATTCCAGAGGTATTTGATGCATCATCAATTTGTCAGGCATATGAAATTCCTTTTGTCATCTAAAAAATATGACAAAGTGATTAATTTAAAAAATATACAGTAGGTATTATAGGTAAACCTAGATAGTTGAAAATTAAACTTAAGAATCACTAAAACTTAAAGAATTCTCCAGTTTAGTGTACACCATGCGTTAGAGCAGTGTTTGTGACGGAACTGTAGGGTTGCACTCGTGAGTTGATAGAAAGCTAATAGTAAAATCATTAAAATGTCAAATTAATAGGGCTGCACCACAAATCGAAATAAAATCGAAACGACGATATGGCTTCTGTAATTATATAAATCATATAAACCCAACTCTAAACCTGTTGTCAGGTAAACTCAGATTAAAGTAAGTTCTCCCTGCAGTTTTCCACCAAAATAAACATTTGAGGGTTTAAAGCTTTATACAAAATCAAAATAGAGATTATTATAGTTAGTGTTATTATAGTTATTGTTAAAATTGACTGAGTTCATATAAAATAACAATGTGAATATAAAGTGGACTGAGACACCATCACTACTACAAAGAGCACTGTACTGTGAATACATCATTTAAAATAGAAACAATCAAAACAAAAGCTTGCAAAAAAATATGTAATGCTTTGTTTACCTGCATGCATTGTGGCTAACAACTGATATCAGAAAACTATGAACGTGTTGGTAAATTATTGAAACTTAGTCTCAGGTAGTACTTCAAGAAAATATACTGTCGAACGGATTTGAAAAAAAAAAAAAGAAAGAAAAAATGTTTGCTTGATAACGTTGTGTTCCGAGAGTATTGGCTATATGGTTCATTTCAGGCTGGTGTAAGTTTTCAGTTCAGCATTACAAAGAAAAGTTTAACAGCTAATACTGCTCTTACTCTTTCATTTCATTTAGTGTGAGAGAATTGTGTGTACCTCTGACTGCACAAGCAGGAATCCATCCCCTCACACCACTAAACCTACTGACAGGAACAGTTGCTTTATGCCCCTCTTAATCAGCAGGACTAGAATTGAAGATGACTTCAAAGAGCTATGATGTCCTTTATTCTGTAATTCTTTTCTACTTGTACACATCTTCCACAATGATTTACTGCCATGCTAGATTTGTGTGTATGTGTTTCTATGTTTCTATTCTGAGACTGCACAGCTGGTGTCAGTATTTCAACCAGCATGCTTCTGTTGTCTTTGTTTTTTATTTTTTCTTTGCTTTCTGTACAATTTGGGGTGACCAGCTGTGGTGATTGCTTTTCCTTCCTTGGCTTTTCCTTGTGTGTAATTTAGACTTGGCTTGCAGTGACGGTGGTGTTCAAAAAGGCCTTGGAAAAGACCTGAAATAGACAACTAAAAGCAACATGTCAGCACGTGAGAGAATGCCTCATGGAGATCTCTATTGGAAACTAAACTGACCTAGGCTAGATTAAAGGGTTTATGTTCTCCTGGGCCTTGCTTGTCGCTGAGCTTTTCCTAATGTCTGTTGCTGTGTGCGCGCGACTCTGCACACATGCATATGCGTTTCACCTGCACTGTCCTGTGGCCGTTACTTTACAATGGAACAACAATATGTCGTCTTATTTCTCTTTAATCTTTACCCTAATTGAGAGGTCAAAGATTAAAATTGCTTTAAAAAGTTTGGAGCCGATACCATTTTTTTGTCGTTGTTTTTGAAGACGTCTCTTATGCTCACCAAGGCTGCATTTATTTGATCAGTAAAAACATTAGTATTGTGAAATATTATTACAATTTAAATTTATCACTATATTTTAAAGTGTCATTTATTGCTGTGATGGTAAAATTGAATTTTCAGCAGCCATTTCTCCAGTCTTCAGTGTCACATGAGAATGTAAAAAGAGTTATGCTGCTTAATATTTTTGTGGAAAATTTGATTATTTATTTCAGCATTCGTTGTTGTGAAAAGATATAAAAACCCCAGGTGAAAAAAAGTACACTTCCATGATGTACTTAAAGTGCTCTATTTTCACGTACTAATTTTGTACTTGATATACTAAAAAGATAATCTTAAGAATGTGTAAGTCTTCTCAACCTTGCTATCTTGAGACACCATGAATATGAACTAAAATGTGCTTTTAACATACTACCTCTGTATTAAAGAAAAAAAATGTATTTAGTTACCACTTGTAATACACTTGAACCTGTGTATCAAAAGTAAGTGAATGAAAGATGGGTTCACCCAGGACTGCTCTTTCCTATTATGCACTTTGTTCATTGAAAGATTTAAATTCGAGTTTAAGTTTAAGGCAATCATAAATAATGTGGTGAAGAAGATGTGTGAATTTTTTTTTTTTTTTTTTTTTTTTTTAACTACCTCTGTGGTTTGAAAAAGAGATCATCGATCTCAATGGGACTTGTAAAATAAATAAATAATGCACCCTGTCTGAATAAAAATACACATAAAAAATGTACTGAACGTAAACCTTTGAATGGCGGTGTCTAGACTTCTTTTCTTGAGGCCTAAAGTGTATGAAAATGCTGCCGCCTTGCATTGTCTATAGATGTTTGAGTGATAGAAATATTTTTGTCCAAGGATAAAAAAATGTTTTCTCAGACATATTATATATATATATATATATATATATATATTAAAATGTTTTGTCATGTACATGGCTAAATCCTGGTTTATAGATCATTTGGAATAGCTCAGGAAACATCAGTTTTTACACTGTGCTAGCAAGGTGTCATTTTGACTGAAACATGCCACAAACTGTCTATTATTGTGCCCAGGTTGCCTAACCTCCCCCATCTTCTCTATTTTTCATTGCTTTGTTAAAGAGAGAGCGCCCGCAGGGGGGAGAATCACTGGCTGTCATTGCTTTTTAGCCATGGCGCTGGCCCTGCCTGTCCATCTGCCTGGATGGAGACTCAGTGAAATTGCCGTATTCCATAATAGACTCGGGCGTTCTGGGCCGACACACAATGAATGTTGTTGTAATTTCTGCTGTCACAGGGGCAATGGATGCCCCTCTGCGTTTTTCTTCTTCTTCTTTTTTTTTTTTTTTTTTTTTTTGTGCCTGCTGGTCCATGTGCAGGGGGCAATTTACATAGAGACATTAATGTAACTGTCATGTTCTATCCCAGAGCAGCCATGCAGAACTGCTAAGAGACAGGCCGAGCTGCAATACTGATGCTCATAGCGCATAGAGATGGAGCGGCAGCGCAAACCTAATGGAATTAAGTAAAGAATTCTCCTATTTACCACTATGGCAGATAAGTGAGAGAAAGAGAGAGGGGCGAACATTTAAATAAGCGCCGAAGTGGAAATAAATGGCAAAATAACACATGGAGAAAAACATTTGAGGAAGTCATTTATATCTGGTGGTGATTTGGAGAGAGAGAGATCAACTGGAGATATGAATTGGTAATGAAATATTTGTGTTAGACACGCATGCTGCTTGCAGCATCAGCACTACACATCTGAGATGCTCAAGAACATGGTTGAGGCCACAAGTGAGATATTAACTGGTCAATGCATGCTTTTATTGCACTATTTTCTCTCCCATATGGTCCATAAATGAGGAGCCAATACAAAATTATATAGAACTGAGATCCATCAACATCTCTTATTTTCTGTGGAAATTGTATATTGCATTTGTGGGTCACTCTTATAAAGTTAACATTGTCTATTTCCATTCTTTTTTTATTATTATTGTATTTTGATAAATGGCATGGTGTTGGGAAAGACGTTCAGCACAGCAAAGCTACTGTAGAACACAGAATAGATGACTAGGTCTTTAGTCTGGACCCTTGATTTCCCTGCACTGATTCAGTTAGGGACTGAGAAAGCAGTCGTCTGTTTCACCCTCTATTGTAGATATTTTTGCACTTTGTCTTGCGCTGTGCTGTGCAAATAATTCTATTGCTCTGAAATTTTAATATCAATGGTCCTTGTGAATTTATTACTGTAAACCCAATTCTTGCGCTTGCTTGTTATGATCTATGTTTGAACTTTTTTTTTAGCATTAGCGAAAAACACAGTTTGACCTTCATGAACTAAATATTCTTGTTCCACATCCTGGGAGAATAATAATTGTAATGTTGTGTACTCCTTCACCAGCCCCGCGCTACACAGTTTCTTGTCCCTGATGATCGGCTGGGCTTTCAGGAAGCAGGGCCCATCTCACTGTCAGAGACATTCCATTCCATCAAACAGGCAGAGGGGTATTGTGTTTCTTTGTGCGCATTTTGAGCTGACATGGTCTGTGTGTGTCTGCGGAAACTATTTCTCTGTCAAGAGAATCGAGCAGGGAACGGCGGGCCTTGTATCCTCACATTAAACGCTGAAAGCGCGCTTTGTTTTCAGCAGGGACATGGCAGAAAACAGGAGCTGGGGCAAATGGAAGGCCTGCTGTGGGGTGGTCTTTTTCATGGTGATTAACTCAAATGACACACAACCAGAGGGACACTGGCTGCCTCCACATTAATGCCTTTTAGGAGGAACGGCGGCACTCCTCATATGAATGTGTCTGCCTCGCTACCAGGGGAAAGAGGGAGAGAGAGATGGAGAAGAAAGGAGCACGGCTATTGAAGATGGCATCTCTGCTCTCTTAGTATACACTTTGGACGCTTTCCACATTTTGATTTAATAATGGCCTGCCATGTAGATCTTTATTCATGTGGCTAGGAGGATAAGTGCTGATGTGTGTCATTATGTCCACCCTGCCACAAAACTCAGTGAATTTAGGTCAGAGTATGTATATACACCACAATCGCAAGCAAAATGGCAAATTTGTCCCTTTTGTATATGAAGAAATGCATGTATAGTCAAAGCTGTGACCTTGGGGATTGAGCTGAGGCGCTTATGCAGGAGACGTGGGTTGGTTCTGGCCTCTGACATTCAATGAAAGAAAAAAGGCAGCAAAGGTTAAAATAATAGGTTGTCTAAGGTCAAAACCACTGCAGGTAATATGTCCTCTAATAAGCACTAAAGGTGAGGATTTTTCTGCTTAACAGATGAGGCTTTAATACACATAAAAAGCATAAACCATTGGGAATTTTCAGCTAAACCTAAAATTCAGTGTCACATGGTCGCTGCTTTTTCTGATTCATAAGCTTAAGCTACTTTTAGTGCCGTGAAGGTCAATTGTGTCAGTTTATTTGTTTCCTGGGAGTCTAGCACCTTTAGTACGGCTGCAGGAAAAACGAAATACAGATCTACAACAAAGTATTTCAATTCATATTGTTGGTATATGCAATATTGGTACAGTATATAAAAAAATTCTAAACTTTTCAGCATCTACTCACACTTAGACTGAATTTTATGAAGCCAAACTGTAATTCTGAGTAAGCAGCGCCTGAAACTGAAAAAGTAACCTGATAAGCTTCTCCTCAAATTGTGATTTGACTCATTAGAGTATGTAACCAGGCTTCTAGTACTACTTGTCATTTTATCCTGAAACTGTAGCAACTTGTTTAATGCTGACTCATTCAGTACCAATTATCCGTATGCCAATTTTCCAGTGATTCTAGATAACAACAAAGCAAGGCACATGGATGGATGTAGATTCTACTGTGGCTGGAGTCTTGACAACTTTGTGTCGCTTGTTTACATGATGAGGGCTGTGCTCATTAACTTCTGAGGTCTTCACCTTCATCTGTCTGTTCTTTGTCTCCCTCCTCGTCCTCCTCCTCAAGCTCACTGATACATGGCTGATAATGTGAGGGGAAATCACTCGGTCATGCTTGAACTCGCCTCGTACGTATGCTTTCTATCAACCATAAATACTGTGAAGCCACAACTGCAACTAATTCCAACTATTAATCTTTCTATAATGCCCCCTCTTCATTAATTCATAATCATTTTCTCAGCCTGATCTTAATTGCGTGCTATGGTTTTGATTTGCATTGCTGCCAGGCATCAATTAATCTTTTTTTGTGTCAGTCAACAAGAGCTTTTGTAATATGACACTGTGTAAACAGTTAGCACTGAACAAAGAACGGGTGAATAATGGATTGTTTAGATCTATTTATTAAGCATCCTGTTTAGCAGCTTGAAAGCTGGTTGTTGTCTTTCTCCGGCGGTAGAGAATAATCTTTCTTTCTTACACACACTTATTCATCTGCCATGTTTTGACAGGGGAAGTTTCTGGTTCATAATGAAGTCCACCAGTCCCAAACAGAGCTGATAGTCACCATTCATCAGTATGACAACACGAGGAACATGCAGTTGACTCTGAAAACGGCATGCATGAATCCGTGTGAAGTTCTGGCATCTATATGTTCGTGCTGGTGAGGGAGGTAGAAACCAGACTCTGTTGTGTGTGTGTGCATGCGAGTTTGTTGTTGTTGCTTTCATTTTTTTTTTTTTTTTTTTGCGTTATGGGAAACTCTTTGTGGGCAGGTGAGGAGACATGCTGTTTCGACATATAACAGAAATTCTTGTAAGTGTTTTTTCATGTGCCAGTCAAACAATGTGTATGTGAGCGGTTTGAGTCAGTGAGTTTTGAAAATGTCCCCAAAAGAATAGCAAAACCTGAACAAGCCATGCTTTCCTTATGTATTTTTCCAATTAAGTTTTTTTTATAAAAGGACAAAAGGGTAATTAAATAAATAATAATAATAAAACATGTAGAGCTTAGGGATAGAAAATATCATTAGTTCAATATATAAAAACAATTGAAGTCAATGGGGCGTTTGCAATTTCAAGTTGGTCTCCTTTCTCTTCAGGGTTAAATATGAGTATCTAGTATCTAGTACCCTAAATATATCCTCTTCTTGTACACCTGTTGGGTCTCTCCGTTCACTCTATTGCTCTGGGACATGCGATCCTTGAAATCTTAGCAATGTAACTGGGCGTTAGAGTGTTATCAATGTTTAAGAGACATTCACATGGTTTATTCATCTCTCCTTTACCCACAGCATTGTCTCTCATGTTATTGTTAAGATCCTCCTGAATTAATCATACTGAACAACGGTGTTTTGCAGCAGAATGCATTAAACTGAGATGCTATGACTTCACTGATAAAATATCTTTTCACTTTTCATATCTTGTGCAAACCAGCTAGACTACAACATATTTTCTCATTTATCTTGATGTAATCTAAACCAATGCTGTTAGCAAGTAAAACGCAGATAGCAAATCTGTTTGATTTTTATCATAGTGATGTTTTAGTCATTAAAAAAACACTTTCGGGGAATTCGCTGAGAATGAATTGTGCTTGCTGATACCACAGTATATTTCCACGTCTTTTCTCTGTTGTTTTAGTAGTCGATTCATGCAAAGGATTTATTGAAATCAGGTAAAGGCACAAACACACCCACAAAATCTTGGCTAAATGCAATTCCCTGTGTTGCAGGTCAGTTAGAAAGTTTGATTGTGGAAGATGAACCAGAGATCTGAATCAACACTTGGTTATAGGATAATAATCATCATTCATCATTTGATAATTAACTTCTGCCATTAACAGTGGAGAATGTATGCAGATATATCAAATATGGAATTAAATGAAGTTCCATGTATCGCCTGCTTTCCATGAGCAGTGTTGTGAATAAGTGCAGTCTGTAATGAATCTAATGAACATAGAAAGCAGGCACGTTTGCACTGAAAAGAATGACAGTGAGTTCTTTTAAATAATGATGATAGTGATTTTAGCACCTAGTTAGTTACTACATGAGCTAAGTGTAAAAACAAGAGAGCTGGTATAGTGCTAGTCTTGCTGGGGACCAGCAAACCAGCATCCCATGCCGGTCCACCCGCTCTCCCGCCAGCAATGTTGGATTTTTCAGCAGGTTAGTGGTGTCAACCTTTTTGACTCAAGTGAAGTCACTTTTATTTATATAATACAGATTGTTTCAAAGCAGCTTGGAGGTACATGAAGAGTTTTTCCTGAGTAACCAAATTCTGCATTCATGGATATCTGATATAAATGTCATAACCTCTTAAATAAGTCTTACACTTGCAAATTACTCTCCATTTATTTCATTTTCAGAATACAGTTTTGATTGTTGCTTCTTATTGCTCTCTCTCTGTCTCTCTCTCTCTCTCTCTCTCTTCCCTGGTAATCATAGTAGAGTTTCACACGCAACGATGCCATCACAATCATTAAATAACCACAAATCCGACTCAGAGGTTAAGAATATTGGTAATGATGAAAGACTTGCCAAACACAGGATCCTTCCATCCTCTCTTTCACAAAATGCAGGAATTCAGTGCTGCAGAGGGCCGTGTATTAGGACGCATACGGCACTAATTACTGATTAGTGTGTTGGCATAAAACAGGCAGTCTTTTAGAGGGCTTCTTTAATTTCTCCCGTGTTTAATAAGCGTTCCTCAATCCCGTCCGTACAAATCATCCCTTATACCCGTCTAAATTAATCTGCACAGTTAGCCTGCCCCGTTAGCAATGCGATCGAAGGAACGTGCTTGCTTGAAAGCGGGTAGAAAAGAGAAGAGAAAGCGAGAGGCGATGCCTGCACTCAAAATGCTTTTAACTGAACTGCTTTGAACACATCACTTAAATGTAATTTGGTGGTTTCTATGAGATTTATTCAGAATTAAGCATAATGAACAAAGCTCGCTCTCGGTATGCATTCCTATAAGCCAGGCGTGTGTCAGATTGCTTCTTTGACAGCTCTGACTTCAAAAGCTCAACATTGTCAACAAATAATGAAATAAATAAGAGGAAAGCATGATTATCCAAGTACTTGGTTTATCTCTTTTTTATTTTTTATTTTTTTTTTACACGTTGCATCCGATTGGCTAATTAACTCCTCCTCTGCTGCACAACAAAGTGGCGTCTCCTCGCTAAGCCATTCTGACATGCTGCGTTGACACACATGTTCTATGAACATTTATAATGTAAATTGAATTTGAAGGTGTGATGCAGTTTGTTAATAGGACCCATTTAGAGAAAGCTTGCCAGGGCATTTTACCTTTTAATACGTAAATAGAGGTAATAGCGAGAGCTTGGGAAAAGGTGGCATATTAGCATGTCATCATTTACATATGGTGTGTTGTAGCGTAAAGTTGATAATGCGACTGGCTCAGTGGTAACTAAACAAAACAACTGGAGAGTCTTTCAGTACTTAAACAGATCTGAGATCATTTCTGAAAACTCATACTGAAGGCCACTCTTCTATACAGGCATCTATGGTGTGCATGTATCTATTTACTTCCATGACCACTCGCTGACTCCGGGCAATAAGTCATCTCTGCATCACAAGAGGGTACTGCGGTTAATAAGAACACACATGCAGAAATACATACACCCACACAGGCTCACACACAGGTGGGAATCATTTTGCTTTGTCCTCAGGCTTCAATCCAGGCTGAGCCAGCAGCAGGTAAAGCTTTCTGTAAATTGTAGCCCAAGGGCAGGTCTTCTTTACTCAGTGCTCAGTGCTGTTTGAAGCTTTCTGAATGCATGAACCCTCGATATATTGAAAATTAGGTCTGTTGTCACCATTAACCCATTGATGCCCCCGTTTTCCAATGTAATTTGCATGAAACATTGATTGCATCTGGCACCCTCTGTATGCCTGAACTGTTACCAGATATTTTCTTTTCTTTTGAGAGGCTGCATTATCTTTTTTTTTGTGTGTTTATATTTACTTTTATGGTGCTGTCAGTCAATTAAAATGACTTTTCTGTAATTATTTGTGATTAATTGTATATTGATATAATATTTTTTATAATGTACTAATTAATCATTTGTTACATTATATAGCTGTAACACAGTTCGTGAATATGGGAAGGAGGAGGCGGGAACCGGCGAACGTTCAACGTACTTTTAATTTCCAAATAAACAAACAATGAAACGAAAGTAAAAGGGCGGCAGTTCCTCACGGCGACTGCCGTCCACACAAACAAAATAAAACACAACATAAAATCCAGGCCTGGTCCTCTCTCGTCCTTCAATGTCGTCGCTCCTCTTTTATGCTTCCGGAGCTCCTCCCTGAGAGATACGTGACCGGTGCGCAGAGCAGCTGAAGCTCTCTCGCGTCTCTCGCGTCACCTCACGGCACGAGGCCACCCTGCTCGTCACAATACCACTTTTCCGCTTTTTCAAAGCGCTTTACATATGGAAGAGGGGATTCTCCTCAACCACCACCAATATGCAGCATCCACCTGGATGATGCGACAGCAATAATGAACGCCAGACCGCCCACCACACACCAGCTTATTGGTGGAGAGGAGACAGAGTGATGAAGCCAATCAGTTTATGGGGATGATTAGGAGGCCATGATTGACAGAGGCCATTGAGCAAATTTGGCCAGGATGTCGGGGTTGCACCTCTACTCTTTTCGAAAGACATCCTGGGATTTTTTAACAACCACAGGGAGTCAGAACCTCGGTTTAACGTCTCATCCGAAGGATGGTGCTTTTTGACAGTATAGTGTCTCCCCATCACTATACTGGAGCGTTAGGACCCACACAGACCACAGGGTGAGCGCTCCCTTCTGGCCTCACTAACACCTCTTCCAGCAGCAATTAGCAACTAATTTCATATCGAATCTCCAAATAAAGTAGAAACAACATAAAGACAACACACATACACACGCATATATATATATCAGGTTTCCTGAGCCTTCAAAATTATCTGTCAGTTTGGTTCACGAGGCTCCAGAAGACAGTCATTGACACCCTTCACAAGGAGGGTAAGCCACAAATATTCATTGCCAAAGAAGCTGGCTGTTCACAGAGTGCTGTATCCAAGCATGTTAACAGAAAGTTGAAGGAAAAAGTGTGGAAGAAAAAGATGCACAACCAACCGAGAGAACTGTAGCCTTATAAGGATTGTCAAACAAAATCGATTCAAGAATTTGGGTGAACTTCACAAGGAATGAACTGAGGCTGGGGTCAAGGCATCAAGAACCACCACACACAGATGTGTCAAAGAATTTGGTTACAGTTGTTGTATTCCTCTTGTTAAGCCACTCCTGAACCACAGACAATGTCAGAGGCATCTTACCTGGGCTAAAGAGAAGAACTGGACTGTTGCCCAGTGGTCCAGAGCCCTCTTTTCAGATGAGACCAAGTTTTGTATTTCACTTGCAAACCAAGGTCCTAGAGTCAGGAAGAAGGGTGGAGAAACTCATAGCCCAAGTTGCTTGAAGTCCAGTTTTAAGTTTACACAGTCTGTGATGATTTGGGGTGCAATGTCATCTGCTGGCGTTGGTCCATTGTGTTTTTTGAAAACCAAAGTCACTGCACCCGTTTACCAAGAAATTTTGGAGCACTTCATACTTCCTTCTTAAGTTTTGATGATTGATGATTTGGGGTGCAGTGATCCCTGCACTCCCTTCACTCCAGCCTGTCAGCCTGTCAACCTGTTGCCTCTGCCTTGGCTCATCCCACCCTCAACCTTGTGGCTCCACCGGGTCCGCTATTCCCACTGGCTCCCCCTTGGTCAGTCGTCACTCTACTTCTGCCACGGACGTGCAAGCCTTCCGCTGTGCTCAGTCTCTCTACCTACAGCGGGTTGCTCTGGCTTTGCCCTCTGTCCTCTATCAAACTGGCTCTACCTCAGACCCTCATTGTGGTGGATTCACCTAGGTCTTCATTGCAGTGTTGCTCCCTTCACCGCCTCCTCGTCGGCCTCTTAAACCTCCTTTCCAAGTCGAGAGGTTGTATCTTCCTGGAGGGAGCGTTCTGTCACACTTATTCAGTTGTGTTTATTCTAAGTTTAGTTTTCATGGACTTTTAGTTTGTTTTCATTTGTCAAATGTATTCCTTTTTTGAGTTTCCCACCACTCGACAATTTCCATGGACACTAATCATTGTCACATCTGTTTGTCATTTTAGTTAATCGCCACGTGTATTTTGCACCTCATTTTCACTCAGTGTTTGTCTGGTCTCATTGCATTTAATGTGTGTTTGCTGCTACCTGTTTGGATTATTCTGTGGATTATTATTAAATTTCGTGTTGGTTACACATACCTGTCACAGCCAACACTTTATAACACATTTCATTTTATATTTTACTTCATGTACTGCAGTTAATTTAGTTAGAAAAATAAATATATGTTGTATCTTCTTATATACACAAGTTACTGATCTGGCATTATTCAGTATTTTATTAATGACTTATTCATGCAAGTCATTAAAATGTGTTACTGTGCATTTTGTTTAGCTCTCTCTTATGAAATTCATAAGCTGTTTTTAATATTAACCAGTGACTGCATGATGCTGGCAGAGGATTTATTTGTCCAAGTGTCAGTGCTAAATTATTTTGTCATGTTTATATTTTTGGTTGTTCATAGTTTTTGCACACTTGAAGCTGGTATTTTTGTACTTTATTTCTTTTTTTTTTAAATACGAAACTAGATTTATAATTCATATATTTGGCCTAGTTTTTTTTCAGCCCTTTTTTTCAAGCTCTTGAAAATTGATGATTGGTGGATGCACTTAAGTAGTTTGTTTGTCAGTATCTTTACAACTGTGAGGGAGTTTTTTGCCATTCTTTTTTTTCTATTTTATAGTGATTCCATTTACTTTGCAAAAGTAATATGTATTTTATATATGTACAGTCTATATCCAAAGTGTAAATATTTAGTTTCTGTACACACATTAAATAATGCTAGTGTAAAAACATTTGTTACAGTTAAACACATCATCATGAATCTATGTGTTTGTGTAATATGTTAAAATTGCCTATCTTGTGTGTGTCTGTCTTGTGGATGTCTTAGCTCAGGACCCAGGTTTGATTTGACTCTGTGAGTGTGTTTTCTGCTGTTTGACATTCTCTGCGTCTCTCTGCTCTCTCTCTCTCTCTCTCTCCTATAGGCTCTGCTGTCTATAGCTTGTGGCGCTCCCAGTGGAGCAGGCTCTTTCCACTAACAAAATGCAAAATACAAAATTAATAAAAACACCCTTTGAAACTGACAAATACGCCTCAGGCAAAATATCGGCCCGTCGGCTGCTTAAAATTTAATCAGTATTTCTTATTTATTTATTTATTTTCCACGGCCATGCTCATATTTTTAATAACACGTTGCTCAGGCTGTCTATGTACAAAGTTTTCCTCCATCAAGAATTACATGTTTAATAGGTCCTGACAGTCCATGGACTCTCCAGATCCCCTGGGGGATCCATGCTAATAAAATAAGCAGATTTTCTTTATCTCTTAACCTTAGTCCTTGTCCCTCTCTCATCCATAGATTTGATCTTTCTGTGACTCCTAATGAATATACTTTGTTTATACTTGTTTATATTTGGGAGAAATATGTTTTAGATTGTTTCTTACGCTCATGTTTAATCTGCCATTTACTACATAGTTATTTTCTTTTATTATTTTTTAATTATTAAAAATGTATTATTTAAATGCAAACCATTAAAATTGGTAAAATTACTGGTAAAATATTCCTAAATGCCAGATATTGCTAAAAACTATGAACTAGTAGGTTAGCCTTCATTGTAGTCTCAAATTATTAAATTTTATAGGATCCAAAATCCTATAAATATAAACATTGTGTTGTGAAGTATTACACTTGAGTATAGTTCTGTAATGGTCATTACATATCCTTATTTTAGTAATTAATATTGGTAGTTGTCAGATTTACATTGTGTGCAGCATTTTCGAGTTTGTAAAATGACTATCTATCTATCTATCTATGGAATATTAAAGATATGAATATTCTAAAATGTAGGTCTAGAAACTTGAGAGCTTTAAGGGAAAAGATTGAAGAAGCTTCCACCCCACTTTTTTTTTAAACTTTCTTATTAAGTGAGAGCAAAGCTTTCAGTGCAAGTGTAGGCTAAAACAAGCAATACTTAAGGTTCATGTTCATCAATATTAACAGCCCAATATATTATGCATATTATTCTTTAAATACCATATAAAATGTGTTTTTTGTGACTTAATCTTAATTTTGCATATGCTCTTAAGTAAAATACATTAAATAGTAATTGCCATTAAATTGATGGCGGGGCAGCGTTGGTTTTGTCACTCAAGTTGCTGCAAACTGTCTTTGACAAGTCTTTCTCCCATTACTTAGTACTGCACAGCCATCTTTGTTCACCCCAATGTCAGGAGACTTGCAAATTCAGCATTTTACAGTAGGAAGAGTGGCTGTATAGTCAGGACAGGAAAAGAGTAGAGATTCAGCAGAAAACATTCAGAGAGCTAGTACAGATACTATAGATAATTTGCTTAGTTGGTAACATTAAATCTGTACATCGTAAAAAAGCAAACAAAAAAACTATTAGTTCTGTTTTGAACTTGCTGGCAACAAATTGCTTGGCTTTTTAATTCAGTTTCTTTCACCTCAAGATATGTATTTTAGGCAAATGTCTTGACTGAACTTATATCAGGTTATCTCAAGTTGAATGCATTCAGTTTTGCCTTTATTTACATTGTTACAATTCATTTGCTTAAAATTGTCATATTCCCTATGCTAAATTTACATATCAAGCACATACTGGATCATGTGCTTGTTGTCTTGAACTACTGACAACATCACATGAATATTCATCATATGAACATTCATGAGACTAAACACTTGGTACATGAAAGATGACAAGGGTAACAATAAAATAGCTGATCATTCTGATGTAGAAGAATAAATGCATCCTGAGATAAGAAGGCAATCAGTTATTAAACAAGACAACAAATTCACCAACCGTGTAAATAGAAGTAGCAAATAGTTAAACAATGCAACATATTAATTATTAATGCCCTAGTGCATGCTGGAAAGACAGTTTTTTTATGTCTATTGGGCGGAAAAAGTGCATTAATCCAACTCACTTTCTGTGCTTCTTTTGCTTCTTGAGTTCCTAAAAGTTGTAAGTAAGCCAGAAACTACATTAGTCAAATAATTCTATAATTTGTACAATGACATTGGAATTTGCATCTGAGGCATGGTGAGAAAGGAGACAGAATGTTTACTGTTGGAAAGCCTGTATTGATTAGTGTCAGGAGTGTGATTGTGACACTTACTCAATGTCGACGTATGCTTAGCTTAACGGTGTTCTTCTCCTGAAACCTCGTGGGAAAAGAACAATGCTGAACACACTCGAGCACATATTGAATTCTGTGCTTCTAATCTAACTGTGTTTAAATGAGCTGTCGCCCACAAGCAAGACAGGAAGCCCGTTGACAAGCAGGGAGAATAATGTTATTCTAGGCAGAAGTGCCAGAGAGAAAGTGCGCGTGTTCAGCCCGCTTTGCTCTAAGCACTCATAATAGCGTGCTAATCAAGGCTAGCATCTTTTAGTAGGAGAGGAGCAAGGCAGCTTTCCATGATTTTCAGATATGGATGTCTATTAGGGGCGGGCATCTTTGATGTGAGTAATTTAGTTGCCTAATTACACAAATGGGGTAATAACAATGGAAATAACAAAGCTGTATGTGCGTGTGTTTGGGAGTGTGTACAGCCTGCTTCTGTTTACTTGCATTGTCATGGCCTGAAGCAATACACACTCTCTCACACACACATAGTCAACAGCTCAACTCTCTGATGGCTCAGTGAGGGATTTCCTGCTGTAAATCAGAACAACAAACAACAACAATAAAGAAAAGAAAATTCTCCACGCATGGTTATTAACACACGCCTCAAAGTTTCTCTGAGCAGAAACAGTGACTTTTCTCTTTGAAGTAGTTGATTACAGTTGCCTTTGCCCCAGGACCGCATCCTCACACTCAGCGCTGATCTTACAATACATTTCTATGACAAATTTCTTTCTCGCATCATTATGCTCAGCTCTCAAAAGGATACATGCTCGGAAAGTCGTTCTTTTAAAGTTTCTCTGTTAAAAGAGCAGAAATAACAAGCTCCATTTTCTATTGCCGTAGTTGAAACGTCTTGTTCATTTAAAGAATACAAAACCAACAGATCGAAATCTGACGAGCAGGGACAAGCGCTTTAAATTTTTGATTGAAGACAAAGCTCTCTGTTCTCTCTACAACTGAGGAAGAATAGCGAGGATCATGCTTTCATGGTAGGTTTCCGGCTCTTAAGAGCGCCGTTTCACTCTGTGCATTAGCAGCACATTAATTTTGGAATGAGAATCCTCGTTGAGTTCATATAATGAGCAGTTAATTATTGACAGCCATTGATGAATATTTAACAAAGGCATCGGTCTTCACTTGGTTGGACGCATGTGGAGGAGGATTAAGGGAGACGTGCCTGGCCCATGACCCAGAATAGCTCTTCCTTTTCAGAGCACATCTTCCTAATTCATTGCTGCATGTGAGAAAAAAGGTGAATCTCACCAGGTCTTCGTCATAGGGCCATTTCAAAAGGCCCTCGATTTTTTAACATTTATTTATTTTTTATTTTTTTCCATTTCTTTTATAGGAGTTGCCAAAAAGTCTTTTTGGGGGGTTTAAAAATGCACAGAGACCCCCCAACTGGATACACTCAAAAAAAAAAAAGAAAAAGAAAAAAAAAGGACTCATTTATAATTTCTGATGTGAATGGATAAAAGAATGCCACATGTAGTTTTAAATTATTGGATGTGATTTACAGTAGCATAAGAGGCAGATCTTAGATGTGCGATCCCATGTGGCGTAGCGGAGATGCTCACACAGTGCTGTCTTACCTGATCAACTAAGACAAGCTCTTGTCAGGCCCTGTAGAGGCTTTTTTTTTTTTTTTTTCTCAATATTTGTCCCGTGAACCCTGGGACTGCTGTAGGTTGGGGGTTGTGACAGGGCTCTTTTGCTGCACATGAGGGCCAGTTTGTTCCAAAGCCTTAAAGAGACTCTTACTGGTGGTCTACTGTCATTTGATTTGCCAACCCTCCTCTTTCTGAGACCCCAAAGAAGCCCCTTAAGTGCCCTTCAAAATCTCATCTGTTGTGAGATGCAAAAAGGCTTTCAAAATAACAGGATGACAGACAGTGAGAAAAGCATTTCTTTACCCTTTTGTGGCCTGTTGGTATTTTGCTTTGCATTACAAACGTGTTGGATGAGAACTTTTTGTCTGATATTTTGAAAATGGAGTGTGTAAGCTGGTTTTGAGCCACTTACATTTTACTTTACATTGCAATTACTTTGTGTTGCACAACGTAAATAGTTACAATGAAGCCACAGCAGAACTGTTGCATGTTTCCGAACAACGCAAAAGCTTAAAAATACTGCCTTCTGTGGAAGCATTCCAAGGAAAGCATCAACACATGTCCGAATCCAATGATAACTTTCTTTCCTGCCTCCTAAGACACTTTCATCTGATCGATTTTTGAAGGCAGCATAGATGTATCCTTCGCTGCCCTCGATATTCCACAATCCTGTGCGTTCCATTCTGTGACAGTTATGCTAATAAATAAAGATGACATCTGAAAGTTGCAGTTGGTGGTCAGTTTGTGTACAAGTGTGTGTTTTTGACCAACGCTTTACACTTTTTATGTAAATTCTCTCAAGAAATTACTAATGTGGTAGTCAAAGCAGCAGTCTGTAACGTATTTGGGTTAAAAATCATCCAAAATCAATTATTGAGCAAGTACATAACCAGCCAGTGTTCAAAACTATCTCCTTACCTTAACCTTAGCCTTACAACGATAAGCGTGTGATAATATTTTTTTTAATTTGAGAGGTACTGGTAGGTTTCCACGGGAAATATGAGTTTGTCTTTGCGTCATTACATCACGTCTATATACATTAAGGAGTTGTAATCAAGAATGGTGAAGATGACCATCGTCTTCTGGTGAATCAGCAGTAATAAAAAAAGACTTCAGACTGCGGAATGGCTAACGGCAAAAAAGGAAATGCGACCAAGCCTGTGTGATAACAAGAATAAAAATCTTTTGAAAGTGGAATGAACTCTGCAACTGGCAACAAAGAGGAAAAACTTATGGACTGCAGTTTTAAATATTTGCTCAGTTATCACCAAAGTGCCCTTTATTTTGTTGTAAATCATCAAAACGTTATGCTATCTCAGAAGTTTGTGCAAAATCAGTTCCATGAAGTACCTTTGTGCACAAACACTGCCTGTGAAGTCATTGCCTGGTTGGGCAACAAGTCAGATGCCTAAGCTTTCGGATACAGTCTCAGTAGTGTCCTGAATGAATCAGTTGCATTTGAATGAATCGGTTGGGTAAATGTTTCAAAGACTCAAAAAGGCAGTCACGTGTTTAATTCCTAAATAAATTTGCATTTTTTTCAAACTAATTGGTTGAATAAATCATTGACTCGGTCATGATTCTACTGGAGTATAAATATACCTTGCAGAGAAAAGTCAAACCCACCACTAATAGACAGTCTGGAAAAACACAAAAAAGTGGAACAATTTTAACAGTAATGGGCCATTCACTTAGAAAGTGCTTTTGCATTTAAAAATGTGTGATGCAAGGCACTGGAGTAAAAAACAAAAAAAAATCCAGGGTTTAGGGGTGGGCTTACTAAAAGTTGAAGTTTTAATTTTATCACAGAATTTTTAGAACACTGTATCATAAGACTCGGTAACCGTAAAATACTCCTGTCTAGCATAGAAAACATTTAAAAAGCAAGAGTAGTGGAATGCAAAAACTTATTCTGTGTGAAAGACCTCTAAGAATTACTAGTGCTGTATTGGTGCTCTTGGAACATGACTTTACAAATCAGATTTAACTGTTGTACTGTATGAACATGTTTAGAAGTGACCATTTTTATCTATTTTTCAGATTGACATTCCTTAATCCGAATAATAACAACTGTCCTGAGCCCCTTTTTGGCCAGACAGAGCAGTGAGTGCTGTCTGTTCAGAGTTTTGCAAATGTGTTTAAACTACTAGTGTTTTACAGTGAGGCTCCCTTTGTAAATCAGGAATTCTGCATTCCAGCACAGCTCTGCCAGGCCACTTAGCTTCAGCCTGGCCCTTTGTAGTGGTACAGTATATCTTCCAGCCTGTGATACTGCACTAGGAGTGACCCACTCCAACTGACATCTTAATTAAATCTTTAGGATCCCTTTAAAGCCTTTTATTGGGAGGGAGAAATATGGACTTGCTCTGGAATCAGGAAGGTCACAAGCATTCCCTTAGCAGGGCTGACACTCAGTATATTGTAACCATATTTACTGTTTTGTGTTATGTGCGTTTTTAATATTTAGTAAGCATCACACACACTGAAAAACGTTGTGTGCGCCCCTTAGGGGTTCAATTCACCCCGGTCCTCACAGGCAACCCCCCGCAACGCTTCTGACAGCTGAGAAATGTCATTACAGGCCAAAGATGAATAATAGAATCAGCCACACTGCCGCCATATTCTGCGCTTTATATCTAATTAACCGCTGAAGGTCATTTAATGATCTTAATGAGATATTTGGCAGTGTATTTATACTTTTCAGTGTGCTCTGTTTATGGTGGAATTCTGTGTACAACATCTGTGAGAAATGCTGCCTATGAACAATGTGTACAGACGACCACAACAACTTAGGTTACATAAACTCTGGAGTTTTTCTTGTTATATTTAGTATAAATTAGTTACAATTTGATGCTGTCACTCTAGTGATGCCAATTGTATTCAGACCCCCTTAAATTTTTCACTCTTTGTGATATTGCAGCCATTTGCTAAAATCATTTAAGTTCTTTTTTTTCTAGCCTCATTAATGTACACACAGCACCCCATATTGACATTTTTGCAGATTTATTAAAAAGAAAAACTGAAATGTCACATAGTCCTAAGTATTCAGACCTTTTGCTGTGACCCTCATATATTTAACTCAGGTGCTGTCCATTGCTTCTGATCATCCTTGAGATGGTTCTACACCTTCATTTGAGTCCAGCTGTGTTTGATTATACTGATTGGACTTGATTAGGAAAGCCACACACTTGTCTATGTAAGACCTTACAGCTCACAGTGCATGTCAGAGCAAATGAGAATCATGAGGTCAAAGGAACTGCCTGAAGAGCTCAGAGAGAGAATTGTTGCAAGGCACAGATCTGGCCAAGGTTACAAAAAAAAATTCTGCTGCACTTAAGTTTCCTTAGAGCACAGTGGCCTCCATAATCCTTAAATGGAAGACGTTTGGGACGATCAGAACCCTTCCTAGAGCTGTCCGTCTGGCCAAACTGGAGAAAGGGGGAGAAGAGCCTTGGTGAGAGAGGTAAAGAAGAACCCAAAGATCACTGTGGCTGAGCTCCAGAGATGCAGTCGG
Source organism: Opsariichthys bidens (assembly GCA_037194245.1). NCBI lineage: Eukaryota > Metazoa > Chordata > Actinopteri > Cypriniformes > Xenocyprididae > Opsariichthys > Opsariichthys bidens. The sequence continues at coordinate 4,867,714 of CM074280.1, forward strand.
GAGATGGGAGAAAGTTGTAGAAAGTCAACCATCACTGCAGCCCTCCACCAGTTGAGGCTTTATGGCAGAGTGGCCCAACGGAAGCCTCTCCTCAGTGCAAGAAGCATAAAAGACCACATGGAGTTTGCTAAAAAACACCCAAAGGACTCCAAGATGGTGAGAAATAAGATTCTCTGGTCTGATAAGACCAAGATAGAACTTTTTGGCCTTAATTCTAAGCGGTATGTGTGGAGAAAACCAGGCACTGCTCATCAACTGTCCAGTATAGTCCCAACAGTGAAGCATGGTGGTGGCAGCATCATGCTGTGGGTATATTTTTCAGCTACAGGGACAAAACGACTGGTTGCAATTGAGGGAAAGATGAATGCGGCCAAGTACAGGGATATCCTGGACAAAAACTTTCTCCTGAGTGCTCAGGACCTCAGACTGGGCCGAAAGTTTACCTTCCAATAAGACAATGACCTTAAGCACACAGCTAAAATAACGAAGGAGTAGCTTCACAACAACTCCATGACTGTTCTTGAATGGCCCAGCCAGAGCCCTGACTTAAACCCAATTCAGCATCTCTGGAGAGACATAAAAATGGCTGTCCACCAACATTTACTATCCAACCTGACAGAACTGGAGAGGATCTGCAAGGAGGAATGGCAGAGGATCCCCAAATCCAGGTGTGAAAAACTTGTTGCATCTTTCCCAAAAAGGCTCGTCTAAAGATCTAAAGGATGCTTCTACTAAATACTGAGCAAAGGGTCTGAATACTTAGGACCATGTGATATTTCAGTTTTTCTTTTTTAATAAATCTGCAAAATTGTCAGCAATGCTGTGTTTTTCTGTTTTAATTTAGACAATTTAGACATTCTACTAACTATGAGTAATTTTGCAACTACATGTCAACTAACTCTCATTAGAGGATTAGTAAACTGTTAGGTTAGGGTTTGTAGAAAAAGTTGACATGTTGTTTATAGGGATGTGACGAGACATGTGTTTGGGATCACAAGAACAAGACGAGAACTTTTGCACAGTATTTTTTAAGAAATCCTCAATGACAAAATTCATGACTGGACAAATAGTCCACAGGTACATTTTGAAATGTTTTAACTAATCATCTTGTAAAGAAATGTCATTTGAGTTCTACTTTCTGAGTATGAATTATGCATTGAAAGACAACAATATACAAGCATTGTAAAAGGTTTTGCCACAAACTCATCTGACTGGCTTCTCTCCTGTATGATTTTCCATGAATCTCTTTTGACCTTACTGTACATGAATCATGAGCTTCCAGAACTTCTGACTGAGGCTCTGTGACCTCCTAATTGAACTCATTTCCACAAATCGAATATAGAAATAAAAACGGTATAAAGAACAAAAATATAATTTTTTTATCTTAGTTTTAAGTGCAAACAATAAGTGCAACCATAATCAAAGTACTCTCCCAATATTTAAAGTGCAAATAGAGACCAAAAGCCTAAGATAGGCATTGGAAGACAGGCTATTGTATGTAGCCTAATTTGTGCGCATCAGGAAGCTTCCGTTTTACTTTTTGCAATCGCATGTACTCCGTGTATGGGGAGCGAAGGTGCTAAGCATGCATTCTACAAGATAAGACATTTATCAGACACTCTGTTGCGCAACGAATCCTTCGCCTTGGTCTTGTCAGTCATCTCGCAGTGTACTGTGAATCCTGCTACTGCCACAGTCACGTTTAGTTCTGTCTTGTATTGTTTAGTCTAGTCTTGTCATTCTAAGTTAATCAGTCATTGTGTGCACCTGTCGTCATTTTGTCCCTCATTAGTTTACTTCCTCCACCCGTGTCTAATTATCATCTGTGTATTTAGTTCCTTCCTGTTCCACCAGTCATTGTCTTTCGTTGTTTGTGCCATGCACACTGTTACGTGTTCCTCGTAACATTTAATTAAACCTGTTTATTGTACTTCTACCTTCAAAGCGACAGTGGATGCGTGATGTAATGTAAATGTAGCGGTGGCACGAGATCTCATCACACCCCTAGAAGTTTAGAATGTCTAAACGGGACTATCAAAATAAAGTGTTCATTTTAATTTGTTGAGAAAGCTTGCCATGCAAACTTAAAATTAATCTTTAATTAAACGTTTTCATAGAAAACAGCAAGTGGATAGCCTTTTTTCCACAAATCTACACAGGAACGATTCCCAGTGAATAAGACCATTTTGAAAAATTGCTTGAGGTTCAGTGAGGGAGTCAATTGTGATGCTTCTGAATGATTCACTGAGTGAGACTGATTCAGACCACCAACTTACTAGCAGGTTGAAGACAAAAAAATTAATTAGAGAGGAGTATGAGATAGAATGTATGAGAGACACGGTACAAATGTCTTCCAGATACACTGTGATTTTACCTAAATAGTAACGGTTTTATTCTGCCTTCTGGCGACAGCTGTCATCCCTCATTAATGTGCATTAGGAAATGCATCAAAGTGCATGAGGCTGCATGTGATTAATTTATACAGCACTTGGTATAAGGAGAAGCTTTGCAGGTGCATCAGGCTCAAGGCTGCAAAAAAGACCAAGTTAATGGATCACACTCAAGTGTGAGTGCATCACTCATTTGGTGTCATTTCAAGCATCAGCCTGTCCGTTCCACACCTTTGAGTAAGCTGACCTAAATAGGAAACTCAAAACAAGTCGCTTTCGCTTACACGCCGATTGTCCCATGGATGTTTCAAACCCCAAATGTTTAATTTCCTTGCAATCATATCATGATTAAACCAAATCAACAATTCCCTCCATTTTAACCTCATGTCAACACCAATCAGCATCTTAAACAGGGATAATCAAAGCCCATGTCATGGATATTTGGTGCTATATGTTTACAGGGCTGGCCCATTTTTTAAGCCCCCCATCTATTAGCATTGACGGCAGAGTGCCAAAGCCTAAATAGAGGGTTAATTTTTTAATTAGCTGTGAGAGCAGGTAAGGGGAGCCAGGCTTTAATTGGTCCAGTACAGTTTTAATGATGTAATTATTTTTTTAGGCTGTGGCTTTGTTTGTTCTTGATGAGTGAGGGATCATATGTGAGGGAGATGTCTGTCAACGCACGTCACGTGACGTCACCTTAGCGTTTTAATCTGCACATTCTCCGAATGCATTTGAACCATATGGCACTTCCCCACTGAATAATTCAAATCAGGTTTCTCTGCTAAATGTCTTAAAAAGTTTGCATCTGATCTTTGTGGTTTTATAAATCTGTGGATGATTACTCAGTAGTGTTGGCTTTTTGTTTTATGATGCTGAGCGCCGATCGTGTTGATGTCAGTCGAACTATGTGTTGATGTTTTTGTACTTTTTTTTATGGGCAGTTTGTACGAACTCAGATCAACTTTATTTTGCCTCAAATTAGACCTCAAGTTACTTCCATTGGAAGAGTTTGATGAGTCTGATCAGCAATTTGCTCATTACAGCAGGTAACTGAGATTGCTCATTCATTTGAGTATGCTGATGCAATTACAGATGCCATTAGAATTTTACTAATTTTAGAATGTTTGTACATCCTCATTTTGACATGTACCCTCATTTTATGAATACTGTGATGTGAATACCATGTGACAGTTTTATGATGCACATCATTCCATTATGCTCAACATATACAATTTTTGGTATTATGGGGTGACCAGTCGATGGTGTAAAAGCCCCTAAAATGTACAAACGTTTGTCAATGTGAGTGAGGCCGTTTATACTAAGACACAAGTCTGTCTGTCTGTCTCTCTTATCTGTTTATCCATCCATCCATCTGGCTGGCTATCTAGCAAGCACGGTTTTTTGAGCCATTTTTGGCCAGAATACACTGATTTTAATTTTCCTTGAGAGTATGCATGGATGCTTTTATTTTTTTTATATATTTAATTTCAATTCAGCCTTAGATGTCACTATTTTTACTGTATATTACACATTTTATAATTATTTAAATGAATTAGATGACACATAACCTTGATTCCAGAGCAATATTGTGGATTAAATATGTACGTATGTAGATAATCATATATTATTTTCCTCTGCATTTTCTTTGCAGTGTTTCTTTAATGCACAGTCATGTATGGAATTTTATTTCTATCTGATTTCTATTTGATGTGCCGCTGATCAGTGTGATAATGCTAAACAAACGGAAGTGTCGCACCCAAACGATAATTAATATTTGATTGAATTCCCACTAATTAAACAATAATGAATATTTGATTGAATAGCCCTCTCTTCCAGCGTGGTTTTAGTGCAACGTAGTGTGTTGTGAATCACTCCACTTCCCCATGCTGTTTTTGGCACATCCTGTATTTAAGCCTAGTGTCTTTAATCACCCCTATTCAAACCCCACAATCAGCATTACTGCCCGAGCCCCATTCAGGACACCCCGTAATTGGACTGAAAGTGTCAAAACCTCCTGTTTGCACTACTCAGGTAGCCACTTGTGTCCTGCACTGGACAGCTTGGGCACAGTCCAGCTTGACTAGAACAGGAAGGCATTGTCCCGCACATTTTACGCTCTAGCCGGAGAGGTCCAGTGTGGCCTGTTTGTTGCTCTTTAGAGAAGACCCATTCTCCACAACATTAAAGACAGACCTGCAAATGTGTTTTTAAGTGCAAGAGTGAGATGTTTTCAGCTAACATCAAGCTGCTAATGATTTTAATGAGAGCTCCTTGTAGCGTCATCTTTTTTCATTGAATACATCACACTAAAACAAAATCAATGCACAAGATTAATTAAGGCCCTTTTAGATGCCTTCTGCTGTTTTTCCCTCTTTTCACCCACTCTCTCTCTCTCTCTCTCTCTATTTCCCCGTCTCTCTAAGCCTCTCCAGATGAGGGGATGCTGTGCTGTATTTAAGCGTGGTTATTTGACATTTAGATGCAAGGGGGAATAAAGAGAGAGGGGGAGACAGTAACAAACACAGGGACAGTTTTTGACAGTTCTTTGTCATGTCGGAGAGAAGAAAGGGGGCCGACTGTGAGATGCTACTTTGAAGCTCCGGAAATTTGTAATGAAAAATTTAAGCTACAAGAGAGAGGGGGCGAAAAAAAAAAAGTCGAGCCATTCATTTGGCCCTGCATACATTAGTGGGTTGGTAATTCAAAGGTTTTTGCTATGTGTTTTT